>PVKV010025395.1:0-29739 GCA_004027835.1 Alouatta palliata
CTGGAAGCCATCATTCTCAGCAAACTGACACAGGAACAGAAAACCAAACACCGCATATTCTCACTCATAGACGGGTGTTGAGCAATGAGAACACATGGACACAGGGAGGGGAGCATCTCACACTGGGGTCTGTCGGGGGGAAAAAGGGGAGGGACAGCAGGGGGTGGGGAGTTGGGGAGGGATAGCATGGGGAGAAATAGCAGATACAGGTGATGGGGAGGAAGGCAGCAAATCACACTGCCATGTGTGTTCCTATGTAACAATCTTGCATGTTCTTGTACCCCCAAACCTAAAATGCAATAAAAAGTATATATAAAAAAAAATAAATAAAATTAAAAAATAAAAAATAAAATAAAATAAAAAAAAGAAAGAAAAGAAATCCTAACTTCGGGCCTGGGCAGCAGGGTGAAATGTGCAATCACTTCCAGAGATGAGCAAAATAGAAAGAACAAGTTTGAGGAAAAGAAATAAAGAATTTGGCTTGGAAAATGTTAAGTGTAAGGGGAAATTTATCCAAGTGGAGATCTCATATAGACAGGTATACATCTTAGACTGAAAGATGAGTGAGCAGATTCAGAGATCGAAATATGAGAGTCAACTGGGTGTCAGAGAACTAGACAGGATCATTAGAGTTCAGACTGAGATTTCTGAGGACTGAGAATTGGAAGCACTGAGTTAAGAGGATCCCATGGAAAGAAGGTGCAATCAGGGAAGTAGGAATACAGTGTAGTGTCTCAGAAGCCAAGGGATGAAAGCATTTCAAGATAAGTTCCCCAAATAACGATCAATTCTATCAAATGCTACTAAGAATTCAAGTAAGATGACAGTCTTGCCTATGGGGTTTTGCAAAATTATATCTATTAATGACCCTGAAAAGTGAGATTTCTGTTGGAAATGAAGTCCTCATCGAAATCAGTTGAGAATACATGCCAAACGAGAAATCGGAGACAGAGAATAAATAACCAATTGTAGTACCTTTGCAAAAACAGTGGAGAAGAGGAAAAGAATAGTAGCTGGAGGGGCATGTAGGGTTGAGCGTTTTGTTTTTGGGTTTTTTGTTGCTGTTTGTTTAGTTTAATGTGTTTTATTTTCTTTGTTAAACAAAAGATAGAGTGCAGCATGTTCATATGCTGTGGAGAATAATATAATAGAGGGAGAAAACTGATAGTATAGTCGTAAGGAGGAATAACTCTAGGAGCAAAGTCCTTGAGTAGAAGAGTAGCATCAAAGTGTATAAGTGATGTATCAGTCATAGTTAGAAGCATGAATAATTCAGCTACTAAAATATGAAAGAAGGCAGAGTCCACTAGTATAGATACAGGTGGTTTTGTAAATTTTGATGGGGAAAATTGGGAAGGTCTTTTCTGTTTGTTGCTGTTTTATTAGTTAAATGAGAGGAAAGGGTATCAGAGTGAATTGAATAAAAGTTAAGTTGGAGGTTGTAAAAGAGATGTGAAATAGGGGTCTTGGAGAATGGGAGAGTGAACTGACTAGAAAAAGTTGTAGTATTGCCAGATAGTGCTGGGAAATTATAGCACGGTTCTGTGCTTTCTTCCAGCCACTTTCAATGGCTCAGCCATGGGCACAGAAAAAGTGAACAGTTGGATTTAACCAAGGCTGTGGTTGGCCGGTGAATAAGGCGACAGGAGAGAAAGGCAGCAGCATTAGGAGTGCATGAGGAGGAGAAATTACGTAAGATAATGGCATCTACACTGGATAAGGAGATAATTAAATACATATGCATATTAATGGAAAAGTCAATAGTAAATGGATTGGAGAGATCAGCAGGTTCAAGAATTGAAATTCTATAGTCTTTATTTCCCTTTCTCCAATGCTATTATTGTTTTTCACAACACAAGTTTTCTCAGGAATGTGACCATGATATCATTCAGTATTAAAATGATAACAGTCTGCATTGAAATGATACTAATTTAGTAGAAACTCTGTTATACTGTTTTTAGACAAGTATTTATAAACTTTCCGTTATGTTTTAAAAAACATGAGTCCAAGAAAACCAGCATTGCCAGTTTCTTTGCTCAGTACCTAAATCTTTATTGACATTTGTCTGAAACTATCCAAATAAATCCCAAAGCATTTTGCATTCATTTTTTTCCATAGTTTTTCTCCTATTCCTTCCCTTTCTGTCAGGTTCATCTCAGAACCATAAGCATACAATCTTCACCTAAAGGCTCTCCAGACTACATTTTCTTTCAAGATTAACCTTTGAACTCCCTTACATATGCTTCATTTGCAACCTAAATGCGTCTCAAACATAGCTAATATCGTCTTATTTTATGTCCTAATATAAACTGTTCACATCTATGTAATACGTTCCACTTAATCTGAAATCTCCTGGGCTTTTACATTGCTTTGTGCGTTTCCCTTTCCTCCCTGTTTTATCCCATATCCCATCCTGTATCTGCTGAAACCTGCCCCTGGAAAATTCAGAGGTGTCCATTGTGCATTTGGCAAGCTATGAGGGAGAGATGTTGAGAACCTTGGACACTAGGGAACCACAACCGGCTGGCAAAGTGTTTTTTTGGCAGCTGCGGTTTGGAAACACTTCACAGGCTGCTTCTTGTAAGCTGGGCAGAGATTGCTTTTTTGGAAATTTCCCTCCTTGTCAGCTGCTCGTTGGCTGGCCTCTGTGCAAATTAAAGCATGATCTTTCAGAAGAAGGCAGTAAAAGTTTGTTAAGGAATCATTTATTAAATTAGAGAATTGTTATAATTTTGTGAATTTGTATCTTGAAATCACCTTTCTTTTCTTCATTCGAACGTATGGGATGAATAAAGAGACAAGTTTACTGATTAAGCTAAATTTACTTGCCATCTCCTGCCCACCCTCCAAAAAAACCCATATTTTAAAGGAAAAAGGGGGGAAAAAAACCCTTTGCTTATTTAGGTCATAGTGGTTTGATGGCATAGTTGAAACAGCTGATGATCTGGCGAAATCTCTCAGAAGTCTAAGCCAGAGAGAGAAGCAAATACACGAGATAGCAAGTTACTGATACTTGGTAAAGTATGCTGGAATTGTTTTTTAGATCTATAGACTAAAGAATGTGGTCAGATGTCAGGCAATGAACTCTTAGCCTAAACTAGAGAATACATACTACAAAGGTCTAAGGAAGTACTAGGAAACCTGCTGATCTCCCAGGTTCTACACAAGAAACATTTATTTCTACTCTCTTTCCTTTGGTAGGATAAAAATGATGGGCAAAAAAGATATAGTGCAAAGATATTGATGGGAGATCTTTTTCTGAATAAAAGATGCTTATAAGAGGCTGCAAACTGGACACTCAGAAGTATGTCACTATTTCCTTTCACATGTTCACAAGAACCCACACAACCAAGTGGGTCCCCTCTTTGTTTCAGGTAAGGCAAGAGTCAGTGTGACTCAGGATAGAAAGTCACCAATGGGAAAGTAAAAACAGACAAACTGAAAGGATTGCAAGATCTGAAGGAAAGTATATTAGTGCTCATGGAGATGACAGAATAACCCACAGAATGTATACAGTTCATCACTTTCTAACTGATAGTGATACAGACAGGAGACAGGGAAATACTGGATAGAAGAGGGTGGTTCCCTGGCAAAGACGTCACCCTCAAGCCTGGTAACCCATGGCCCTAAACAGGAACAGGCATTCCTGCTTTCACCCCCTGAATGTAGCCTTTTGGCCTGTCATGACCCCCTATCCTGTACCCATATAAACCCCAAACCCCAGGCTCCATTAGCAGAAGAGCAAAAAAGCAGAAGAGCAGAGGAACAGAAGAGTGGTGCAGCAGAAAAAAAGAGAAGAGAAGGAGTATCTGAACCTTGAGAGAAGTTCGGCTGGAGATGGTCAGAGAGATCAGCCACAGGACAGCTGAACTCCAGGGAAAGATAATCTTCCCATTCCAACTCCTTTCCAGCTCCCCACCCATCTCACTGAGAGCCATCTCCATCTGGCAATAAAATCTCCCACATTTACCATCCTTCAATTTGTCTATGTGACCTGATTCTTCCTAGATACTAGGCAAGAACCCAGGTACCAAGAGAGCACTGATCTGGTTAACACTTAAGCCTTATGCAGACAGCAGAGATAAAAGAACACTGTAACATACCCATTGGGGCTTCAGGAGTCACAATCACCCACCTCTAGACACTACTATGGGGCAGGAGCCCAAAAATGCCCACCCCAGCTCTTGCACCTGCCCATCTGCATGCTCTCTCTCCCAAAAGAGGTTTGAGCATGCAGCATCCAAGCAGATGAGCCACACTCCTGTCACATGTCCTGTGAAGGGAATTATAGAGCTCTCCCTTTCAGTAGTTAAAATGCCATTCAGGGCAAAGTGTCAGCCCAGTGACAATAGCATGATGTGGGCCTTGCCTTCTACAAAAATGGGAAGTTCTGCAAACTGAGCAATTTCTCCTCTGTTATACTTGGTACCTCTAGGAAGGGGTGTTAACATATTGTTGGAAAGTGCTCTAGGTAGATAGCAATCAGAAACCTGGAGCAAGTGTTTGTTTTGTTTTCTTTTATTATTTTTAGAAAACTCTACCATAGACTAAATACAACACAAGTGATACCATAAATGTAGGTGGGTAAACACACACACACACACACACACAAACACACACACACACACACACACACACACACACATCCGGTCTTTGTGCCAGTACCATAGTCTTAATTACCACAGCTTTAGAATAAATTTTCTAACTTTTTCTTCTGTTCAAAATTATTTGGGCTATGTTAGATATTTTGTATTGACATATAAATTTTAGAGTCTACTTGTCAATTTCTACAAAAAAAGGACAACCAGATTTTGATTAGGATAACATTGAAACTGTAATTTGTGAAAAAAACAACAGCTTAACAATATTGGGTCATCCCATGCATGAACATGACATATTATCTACATTTATTTATTTAAAATTTTTGAAATTTCTTGCATATTTAAAAATTTTTTAATTTCTCATGACAAACTTTTATAGCTTCTGGGAGAAATGGAACAAGATGGTGGGATAGAAGGCTCCGCTTATCTTCTCTGCCGCTGCTCTCAAGGACACCAATTTAACAACTATATACACACAACAGAAACACCTTTAGAAAATCCAAAAATCAGATAAGCCCTCATAGTACCTGGCTTTATCTTAGAATCACTGAAAGAAGCAATGAAGAAATAGAAAAAACAGTTCTGAATTGTGGATGTCACCCCTTCCTGCTCCCCTGACCTTCCACAGCAGTGGAGCTGTGTAGTACAGAGAGCATTTCTGGTTGCAGGGGGAAGGAGAACACAGCAATTGTGAGACACTGAACTCAGTGCTGTTCTGCTAGAGCAGAAAGGAAAACCAGACCAAACTCGGCTGATGCCCACCCAAAGAGGGAGCATTTAAACCATCTCTAGCCAAAGGGGAATTGCCAGTCCCAGAAAACTCATCACCATGGGCTACAGTGCTCTGTGTCTCTAAATAAACTTGAAAGTCAGTCTAGACCATAAAGACTGCAACACATAGGTGAGTCCTAGTGCCGAACTAGACTCAGAGACAGTAGTTTGTGGGGGCATGTGACCTACTGAGACACCAGCTGGGGTGGCTAAGGAAGTACTGGCATCACGCTGCCTCCCCTAACCCAAGGCTGCACAGGTCACAGCTCCATCCCTTCCTTTCACATGAGAGGGGAGGGAAGAATAGGGAGGACTTGGATACCAGCTATCATCTGGATAGGCCACCAGTCAGAGATGTAAGGCCCGTGTTTCAATCCCTAGCTTCTGGATGGCGTATCTAGACATGTTCTGGGCCAGAAGGAAACCCACTATCTTCAAAGAAAAGGATCTAGTCCTGGCAGCATTTATCAACTGCTAACTGAAGAGCCCTTGAACCCAGAATAACCAACAGTAATACCCAGATCCTACACTGAAGGCCATGGGAGAGCCTATGAAACTTACTTGCTTCTGGTACTATGGCCACAGGGAGGGGGTCCCGGACTCTAGATATGACTTTTGGATTGCATTTCTGGACCTGCCCTGAGCCAGAGGGAAGCCCACTGCCCTGAAGCGTGAGTCCCAGAGCAGGTAGCATTTATGACAAGCTCGCTTAAGAGCCCTTAGGACTTAAAGGAACATTAGAGGTAGTCTCGTAGTATTCCCTGTGGCGTGGGGTGGTGGTGGCTATGAAGTGAGGCTCCTCTGCCTTTGGAAAGTGGAGGCAAGTGTGGGAAGGATTGCATCTTGTGGTTTAAATGCAAGCTCAGCTGCCATACAATAGAATAGCAGGTAGGCTTCTACACTTTTTATTCTAGTCTCTGACTCTTAGATGGCACCTCTGGACCCATCTGGGTCCTGGAAGACTTCGCTATCCTGAAAGGAAGGACACAGTCCTGCATGGGTTTGCCACCTACTGATTGTAGAGCTCCAGGGCTCTGAGGGGACGAAGCAGTAGCCAGAGAATGGTCCCAGTAGGCCTTGGATAGGACCCAGTGTTGTGCTGGCTTCAGGTCTCACCCAGCACAGTCATAGTGGTGGTGGACACAAGGGTGGTCTTGTCATTCCACCATGAGCCTTAGGTGCTTAAGACAAAGACAGACTGTATATTTGGGTAAAAGTAGGGGAATATAACAAGAGTCTTTGCCTAGTAATCCAGAGAATTCTGCTGAATCTTGTCCAAGACCACCAAACTGGTACCTCTATGAGTCTGTGAGAACAACTGAGCTTGGGGTGTTCTTGCTGACTCATAGAGGTCCTCATAGAGGTTCTTGGGGTACATAAAGCAGATGCAGCTTGGATCACAGCATTCAAGTCCTTTCAAATATCTGGAAAGCCATCCCAAGAAGGACAGCTACGAATAAGCCCAGACAGTGAAGACTATAATAAATAACTAACCCTTCAATGTCTAGTCATGGAAGAACATCTGCTAGAACCAACACCATCTAGGAAAACATAACCTCACAAAATGAACTAAATAAGCCACCAGGGACCAACCTGGGATAAACAGAGACATGCTAGCTTTCACACAGAGAATTCAAAACAGTTGTACTGAGGAAACTCAAAGAAATTTAAGATAACATAGAATAGGAATTTAGGATTCTATCAGATAAATTTAAGAAAGAGATTCAAATAATTAAAAATAATCAAGCAGAAATTCTGGAGTGAAAAATGCAATTGGTATACTGAAGAATGTATCAGTCCTTTAATTGCAGAATTGATCCAGCACAAGAAAGAATCAGTGAGCTTGAAGACAGGCTACTTGAAAATATACACTCAGAGGAGATAAAAGAAAAAAAAGCAATGAAACACACCTACAGGATCTAAAAACTACCCTCAAAGTGGCAAATCTAAGAATTTTTGGCCCTAGAGAGGAGATAGAGAAAGAGATAGGGGTAGAAAGTTTATTCAAAGGGATGATAACAGAAAATATCCCAAATCTAAAGAAAGATATAAATATATAAGAAGGTGATAGAACACCAAGAAGATTTACCTAAAGAAGACTACCTCAAAGGATTTAATAATTAAGTACCCAAAGATCAAGGATAAAGAAAGGATCCTAAGAGTAGCGAGACAAAAGAAACAGATAACATACAATGGAGCTCCAATACGTCTGGCAGAGACTTTTTAGTGGAAACCTTATAGGCCAGGAGAAAGTGGCATGACGTATTTAAAGTGTGGAAGAAAAAATATTTTTCCTTGCAATAGTGTACCAGGCAAAAATATCCTTCAAACATGAATGAGAAATAAAGTCATATCCAGACAAAGAAAAGCTGAGGAATTTCATCAATACCAGAACTATTCTACAAGTACTAAAGGGAGTACTTCAATCAGAAAGAAAGTACATTAGTGAGTAATAAGTAATCACTGTAAGGTACAAAACTCAATAGTAAGTACACAAAATATAACATTGTAACTGTAGTGTGTAAATTATTCTTATGCTAAGCAGAATAGCTAAACAATGAGCCAATCAGAACAATAATTACAACAACTTTTCAAGACACAGTACAGAAAGATATAAATAGAAACCACAAAAAGATTAAAAGAGAAGGAGAACAAGTAAAGGCACATAGTTCTTAGTTTTCTTTTATGGCTTCTTTGTTTATACAAACTGTGTTAAGTTGTTATCAGGTTAAAGTAATGGGTTATAAGATAGTTTTTATAGCCTCATGGTACTCTCAAACAAAAATGTACAATGGGCACACAATAAGTAAGGATCAAGAAACTGAATTATCACCAAAAAAAAAAAAAAAATCACCTTTACTAAAAGAAGATAGGAAGAAAAAAGAAGGGAAAGAAGAGAACAAAACGATTAATAAGCAACTAACAAAAATTGCAGGAGCACCTCCTTACTTATTAAAAGTAACATTGAATGTAATGAATTATATTCTCCAATTAAAGGACATAGAGTGGCTGAATGGATGAAAAACATGATACATTAATCTGTTGGAAAGACAATGCACAGAATGGAAGAAAATATTTGCAAAGCACACATTCAACAAGGGATTAATAACCAGAATATATAAGAAACGACTCTACATGAAAAAAAATCTAATAATTGAATCCAAAAATGGGCAAAAGATTTGAATAGATATTTCTCGAAAGAAGACATACAAACAACAAACAAGTGTATTAAAATGTGCTCAACATCATTGATTATCAGAGAAATGCACATCAAAACTACAATGAGATATCATCTCACCCCCATTAAAATGGCTTGTGTCCATAATGCAAGCAATAGCAAATGCTGGAAAGGATATGGAGAAAAGAGAATGTTTGTACACTGTTGGTGGAAATGTAAATCAGTAAAACCACTGTAGAGAGGAGTTTGGAATTTCCTCAAAAAACTAAAAATTGAGCTACCATATTTTTGGGGGGGCGTATATATCCAGTAATACCACTGCTGGATATATGCCCTCCCAAAAAAAGAAACAGTGTACTGAAGAGATATCTGCACTCTCTTAGGTATTTTGTAGCACTGTTTACAATATCTAAGATTTGGAAGCAACCTAAGTGTCCATCAACAAATTAATGCATAAAGAAAATGTAATACATATACACAATGGAGTACTATTCAACCATAAAAAAGAAAGAGATCCAGTCATTTGCAACAACATGGATAGAACTGGAGATCATCATATTTTGTAAAACAAGTCAGGCACAGAAAGACAAACACTGCATGTTCTCACTTATTTGTGGGATGTAAAAATCAAAAAGATAGGCACCAGAGGCTTAGAAGAGTAGTGGGGGGCAACAGGGGGAGAAGGGGTGATGGTTAATGAGTCCAAAACAATAGAAAGAAAGAATAAGACCTACATTTGATAGCACAGTACGGTTACTATAGTCAATAATAATTTAATGATACATTTTAGAATAATTTAAGGAGTGTAATTGGATTGTTTGTAACTCAAAGAATAAATGCTTGAGGGAATGATTACCCTATTCTCTATGATGTGCTTATTTCACATTGCATGCCTGTATTAAAACTTCGTGTGTACCCCACAAATATATACACCTACTACGTGTTTGCAAAAAGTAAAAATTTTTAAATTTAAAAATTTAAAAAATAATAAAAATGAAAGTTAAATTAAAGAAGAGTTTTACAGGTTTTAATTTATAGAACTTGTACATATTTAAAAAATTTGTCCCTAAGTATGTCTGGCTTTTTGATGCTATTTTGAGTGATATTGCTTTTAATGTTTATTTTCCAAATGTTTACTTGTACCATGTAGTTTTTTTATATCAATTTTGTAGCTAGCAATCTTTCTAAATTCATTCATTATAGGAGCCTTAACTTTCAGCTCCATTAGGATTTCCTGCATACACAAACATACGTGCAAGCAAGAACAATTTTACTTATTTTGTTCCAAATTATGTATCTTCATTCCCCTTGCATTTATTTTATTACAGTGGATACCCTCAGTGCAATGTTGAACAGACATGGTGAACATGAATGTATTTACCTTATTGATTTTAGTGAGAAAGAAGGATTCCGTTTTTTTATCATAAGTGAAATGTTTGCTTTGTAATTTTCTTGTAGACATACTTTGTCAAGTGGAGAAAGTTCTTAATTCTTAGGCAATAATGAACAAGTGTTAAATTTTGTAGAATGCTGTTTCTACATCTATTGAGTTAACCATATTTTAAAAAATTATTTATTCTGATAAAATAGTCAATTACATGATTGATTATCAAATGTTATACCAAATTTCAATTTCTGTATTAACTACTTAGTCATGATACATTATCCTGTATTCCTGCCTTAAATTTGCCAAAAAAATTTCCTGAGGATTTCGTATTGCTATTCATGAGAAATATTTGGTTTGTATTTATATTTTTTTTAAATATCTTTTCCTGTTTTTGCTTTTTATCAGGTGATGTTGGCCTCAATAAATGCATTAAAAAATATTCATTCCTTTTTTTATTTTCCAAAAGAGTTTGTGTAAGATTGACGTGTCTTTCTTAAATGATCAGCAGAATTCACTAATAAGGTTCTCCAGGCCCACAGTTCTCATTGTTCAAAGATTTTACATTATAAATTTATTTTTTTAATCAACTAGAGTTATTAAGATTTTCTACTTCTTATTGTGCCTGTTTTGGTAATTTGTCTTGTATAATAAATTTGTCCATTTTTCTCCATGTTACTTCAATTTATTTGCATATAGTTGTTCAGTATATTTACTTATTCACTTAATAGCTATAGTATCTCTTTTATTTCTAATATTCATAATTTGTGAATTTTTTCTTGATCAATATTTTAGAGATTTATCAATTTAATCCTTCTTTACAAAGAAAGTTTTGATTGAATTTATTTTCCTCTTTCATTTGTACATTTTATGTTTTATTAATTTTCTTTATTGATTGATCATTTCTTTCCTTCTTTTATTTTTGGTTTTATTTGTATTTTTTATTCTTCTCAGTGTTTTAATATAAACATTAACTTACCTGTAAACACTACTTTATCTGTGTATGGGTTTGATATGTTTTGCTTTTATTATAATTTGCTTCAAAATATTTTGTAATTTTTTTTCAAATTCCTTATTTGACCCATGCATTATTTAGAAGTGTGTTGTTTCATTTTAAAATATTTGAAAAATTTAAAATACATTGTAATTATTGATACTTAACTCAATTTTATTTGATTAACTTAATTTAGTTTTGATCAGAGAACATGTTCTGTCTGACTTTAGTCCTTTTATATTTATCAAGCCTTCTTATTTTTCAGCGTATTATCTAGCTGGGTGAAGGTTTCACATATACTTGGAAGAAATGTCCTCAGACCTGTTTCTTTACCTATATATGTTAATGTGGTCAAGTTGGTTGATAGTATTGTTCAGGTTATATTTGATACCTGATTTCAACAGTTTCCATTTTACTTGTTCTATTTATCAGTGATAGATGAATACTGAAATATCAAAATGTAATGGTGGGTTTACCTATTTGTTTTTAAAGTTCTATCAGTTTCTGCTGATATGTATATGAGGTAATTTTTCTCATTTTAAAGTTTGCTTTGTCTAATATTTATATAGCCATGCCAGCTTTCTTATACTTGCACTACTGAGTGAATAGTCTATTTATTTCCATTCTTTTACTTTTCACTTTAAACGTGATTTTTAAAATAGACATTATATAGATCTTTTTTGTGGAGTTCTGATTCAATAATCTCTGCCTTTTAAAAAGCATGTTTAGATCATTTATAGTTAATGTAATTACCAGTGTGATGGTTATTAAATCTACCATTTGCTGTTTATGTGTCATTTGTTTTTTCTGTACTTTGTTCAATTTTCCTCTTTCTTATCTTCTTTGAAATTATTTATTTATATTTTAAGACTCTACCTTTACTATTGACAAAAAGTTTTTTTGCTTGTTTTTTATACTTTTTTATTTTTACTGAATTTTAGGTTTTGGGGTACATGCAAAGAACATGCAAAATTGTTGCATAGGTACACACATGGCAGTGTGATTTGCTGCATTCCTCCCCATCACCCATATCTGGCATTTCTTCCTATGCTATCTCTCTCCAACTCCCCACCCTCCGCTGTCCCTCCCCTATTTCCCCCCGACAGACCCCACTGTGTGATGCTCCCCTCCCTGTATCCCTGTGTTCTCATTGTTCAACACCCGCCTGTGAGTGAGAATATGCGGTGTTTGATTTTGTGTTCTTGTGTCTGTTTGCTGAGAGTGATGGTTTCCAGGTTCATTCATGTCCCTACAAAGGACACAAACTCATTGTTTTTGATGTCTGTATAATATTCCATGGTGTATATGTGCCACATTTTCTCTGTCCAGTCTGTCATCATTGGGCATTTGGGTTGGTTCTAGGTCTTTACTATTGTAAACTGTGCTGCAATGAACATTCGTGTGCATATGTCCTTATAGTAGAATGATTTATAATCCTTTGGATATATACCCAGTAATGGGATTGCTGGGTCAAATGGAATTTCTATTGCTAGATCCTTGAGGAGTTGCCACACTGTCTTCCAGAATGGTTGAACTAATTTACACTCCCACCAACAGTGTAAAAGTGTTCCTATTTCTCCACATCCTCTCCAGCATCTGTTGTCTCCAGATTTTTTAATGATTGCCATTTCTAACTGGCGTGAGATGTTATCTCAGTGTAGTTTTGATTTGCATTTCTCTAATGACCAGTGATGATGAGCATTTTTTCATATGTTTTTTGGCCTCATCGATGTCTTCTTTTGTAAAGTGTCTGTTCATATCCTTCGCCCACTTTTGAATGGGCTTGTTTTTTTCTTGTAAATCTGTTTTAGTTCTTTGTAGATTCTGGATATCAGCCCTTTGTCAGATGGGTAGATTGCAAAATTTTTTTCCCATTTTGTTGGTTGCCGATTCACTCTAATGACTGTTTCTTTTGCCATGCAGAAGCTATGGGGTTTGATTAGGTCCCATTTGTCTATTTTGGCTTTTGTTGCCAATGCTTTTGGTGTTTTGGTCATGAAATCCTTGCCTACACCTATGTCCTGAATGGTTTTGCCTAGATTTTCTTCTAGGGTTTTTATGGTGTTAGGTCTTATGTTTAAGTCTTTAATCCATCTGGAGTTAATTTTAGTGTAAGGTGTCAGGAAGGGGTCCAGTTTCTGCTTTCTGCACATGGCTAGTCAGTTTTCCCAACACTATTTATTAAACAGAGACTCCTTTCCCCATTGCTTGTTTTTGTCAGGATTGTCAAAGATCAGATGGTTTTAGATGTACTGGAAGCTCTAGCCAGAGCAGTCAGGCAAGAAAAAGAAATAAAGGGTATTCAAATAGGAAAGGAGGAAGTCAAATTGTCTCTATTTGCAGACGATATGATTGTATATCTAGAAGACCCCATCATCTCAGCCCAAAATCTCCTGAAACTGATAAGCAACTTCAGCAAAGTCTCAGGATACAAAATCAATGTGCAAAAATCACAAGCATTCCTATACACCAGTAACAGACTTAAAGAGAGCCAAATCAAGAATGAACTGCCATTCACAATTGATACAAAGAGAATAAAACACCTAAGAATACAACTAACAAGGAACGTAAAGGACCTCTTCAAGTAGAACTACAAAACACTGCTCAACGAAATAAGAGAGGACACAAACAGATGGAGAAATATTCCATGTTCATGGTTAGGAAGAATCAATATCGTGAAAATGGCCATACTGCCCAAAGTAATTTACAGATTCAATGCTATCCCCACCAAGCTACCAATGACCTTCTTCACAGAACTAGAAAAAACCACTTTAAACTTCATATGGAACCAAAAGAGAGTCTGCATAGCCAAGTCAGTTGTAAGCAAAAAGAACAAAGTGGGAGGCATCACACTCCTGGACTTCGAACTATACTATAAGGCTACAGTAATCAAAACAGCATGGTACTGGTACCAAAACAGAGATATAGACCAATGGAACAGAACAGAGGCCTCGGAGGCAAGACAAATAATTGATTTATATTTCATTTATGGTATTGGGTTTATATTAAGTCTCTTTAACTTATTACAGCCTACCTTCAAATAATATTATATAACATTTATATAATGTAAGACTCTTGCAAAAACATACTTCCATTTTTCTTTCTACTTCTTTGTGTTACAGTTGTATTATATTTTATTTTGGGTATTTTAATGTGTGATATTGTTGAGTTTCTAGACTTTATTGTCTTCATTTAAAGAGTTTTGATATTTTGAGGTGTGTGTTAAAGTTACTTGTGAAGCAATTTCATTTTTTAAGGCAGTTTTAAGCCTTTTAAGGTTAGGTCTAATTTAGTCCTACTACTAATGTATGATTCTACTGAGGTCACTACTAAATATCCTAGGTGTTCAGTAAGGTCTTCCCAATCTGGCTATTCAGAAGTCAAATAAATGTCTCCAACCACATGTAAGTTCTTGGAATTGATCAATTTACAGATCCCTGGTAATTCTTTATTTAAAAAAAAATGTTGAGTTTCACCATATATATACACACCAATAGATTAAAGGAAAGTCCCATAAAAATTTCTGGATTTTTAAAAAAATAACTCTCTCCTTTTGGTTGCTCCAAACCAACTTTAATGTCTGTTTCTTGAACTCAGAAAGACTGCCAAACTCTGCCTTAGTTTATCCTTCTGGAGCTACAATTCAGAAGGTACCTCCAGGCAAAAGCTGAAATAAAAAGATGTTCTTAATTTGATTTAGTTCTCAGAGATTACAGCCAGTGTTGCCTTTTAACCAGTGCCTAAAAATGTTTTAAAAGTTATGCCATCTCATTTTCTAGTTATTTATAGAAAGAAGGCTAATCTGACCCTAACTAATCTGTCATGGCTGGAAATTCAATTTGCTTACATGGTTATATCTGATTTGAATAGTTATTTCATTTTCTCCTCTGACACTGGTTTGAGAGCTCTTGTTTCTTTCTCACTTTTATTGATGAGTCCCTTTTCATCTCACTTTGTCATGGTCTTGGAACCAAAATAAGAAAACTTAAAAATCACTAGAGCTGAATGCTCAAAGACTAGTAGTGATGAAAGACTAAAAGTATCAGCCCAGTGATTGGAATTTGTGTTCATCATTTTATCTTCTTACAGTGTTCTACTTGTCATTTTTTAATTAGCTGCATTCTAATTATATTAGATCAGATAGATCAAATAGATAGGAAGAACAGTGTCTCCCATAGTTGCCTCTCATAAGAGACTTACAGAATAAAATCTTCTTGAGGTGGAAGAGTATAAGTACTTTTTTTTTAGTTCACATAGGCTGATAAAACAAAATACTTTAGACTGGGTAATTTATAAACAATAGAAATGGGCCAGGCATGGTGGCTTACGCCTGTAATCCAAGCACTTTGGGAGGCTGAGGCGGGTGGATCACGAGGACAGGAGTTTGAGATCAGCCTGTAGAATATGGTGAAACACTGTCTCTACTAAAAAATATAAAAATTATCCACGCATGGTGGTATGTACCTGCAGTCCCAGCTTCTTGAGAGGCTGAGGCAGGAGAATCGCTTGAATGTGGGAGGTGGAGGTTGCAGTGAACCAGTATCATGTCACTGCACTCCAGCCTGGATGACAGAGTAAGCCTCCATCTCAAAAGGGGAAAAAAAAAAAAAAAAAAAAAAAAAAAACACAATAGAAATGTACTACTTATAGTTCTGGAGGCTGGGGAGTCCAAGTTCCAAGATCAAGGTAACAGTAGATTTGGTGTTTGGTGGCAGCTCACCCTCTGCCTAACAGAGAGTAACTTCTTGATGTGTCCTCACATGGTAGGAGAGGAAATCAAACTCTCTTGAGCCTCATTTGTGAGAGCACTAATCCCATTTATGAGGATGGGTCCCCGATGATTTAATCACCTTCAAAATCCCCTGTCTCCTAATACTATTACACTAGAGATTAAGTTTCAATATGTAATTTTGGGAGGACATAAATAATCAGGCAATAGTATATGCAAAATTATTTTTATCAGTCTGTCATTTACTAAATAGTGAGTTAGGATACCTGACATGTAACCCAGATGTCAGGTGAGATTTCTCTGGCCCTTAAATTATAGATAGAATTGTATTAATCCCCCCCTCCCCACCCACCAAGCCACAGCTTGAGGAAGTTCCCACTGCTACAATTTTTGCAACATCTTGTCACTTATATTCCCACAGTTCCTTCTGCCTCCAAACTCCTGCTTCTGTTCATCTTTTTCACCGGTTTTCACAAATGACACCGACTCAAAGGATTTCTAAATACAAGTCATTCTTTTAATAGTCCTCTTGTCAAAAGGATTATTCTTTACCTTTGCATTTAGGATTTTCCTTGCCCCTTCTCCCAGCAAGCACCTGCTTTCATAGATACCACTAATTCTTTTTCCTTCCTTTCACCTTCTGTCTTCATCGTTATCTCATCTCCCCTCTTCTTTTCCTGAACAATAAAAACCTCTCTTTACTAGACCATGAGAGAGATTTTGCTCTATCTTCTGAAGCATTGGAGAACTCTTAACATCTTGAGGATTTATTCTTTAACTCAAATCTTACAAATATATCATTTATGGTAAAATTAAGGATAATAGTTAAATCTGTTATGTTTATTTAATTTTAGAAAGTAGAAACATATGGACAGTGTTTTTTATTGGTATGAATGGATTAGATCAAAACTGCTCGTCAACCTTTGACAGCCAATCACTTTCCTTCTTGGCATTTTAAACACTGACTTTGGACACCCCTAACAGAGAACCTGGTGTTATCAGCATTTCCACCAACTACTATAATTTTAATTCAATGATGAATGACTATGTTTTTCATTGTTTTAAAATGCTTTGGGCTTGATACAGAAACCTTTAGAAACACAAGGTTACAGTATATAATTTGTTTTGGACTTGCGCCAGTGGCCTCCCTGGGTTCTCAGCTCTTTGACCTCAGACTGAGAGTTTGGCTTCTTTGGTTCTCTAGCTTGTAGATGGCCTATTATGGGACTTTTTGGCTTAATTAATCACATAAGCCAATTTCTCTGAGAAATCCCCTCTTATCTATCTGTCTGTCTATCTATCTATCTATCTATCATCAATCATCTATCTCCTATGGGTTCCATCTCTCTGAAGAACCCTGACTAATACAGACTGCTTCCCATTTCTAAACTATAATGACAATTTTGGCCTAATTATGTATTAATTTATGAAGTAATCACATCAGGATAGATCGCATACCTAGTACTAAAAAGTTCTGTTCTGTCCTCAAAGAGCTAAAGATCTAAAAGTTAAGAGAAAGAGAAAGAATAAACAAACATGGCTTGATATATTTTTATGGCCTGAGCTCTACAGAGAAACATGAGCCTTTTGTCATATGCCATGAATATGAACTCTAGAAAGATAAGAATGATTGAAAAAAAGGAAAACAATGTATCACCTTGAAAGGAGAATATTATTTCTGTCTTCTGGATAATCAGCAACTAATACCACTTGTGTAGGCTCATAAGAAGAAGCTGAAAAAAGTTCACATTAAATGCTTTTTGTCTTTAGGTCACAAGTGGCATTGCTTTGGTGTCCAGGGATAATGTATAACATAAAGGGGCAGAAAGCTGTTCTGCGCTGTAGGGTGGAACACTGGGTCCAGCGCTTTGAGTCTACAGAAAATATAGCACCGCTCTGGTACTTCAAGACTACAAAGAATCCATGGCAGCAATGGCCATGGACGCTATTATGGAGAATGAAGCAGAAGCAATAACTTCTTGCCAAATATTCATACACTACTCACATTTATCACTAGTTGACATGGGAGTTGGAAGAATAAGTACCCTTCTATTTATTTCTAAAGCTCTATAAGGGATGTCATTTGTCTTCAAAGAATTGTACTTCTCTCTTGAGCAGTCCTGTCAAAATGTGCTGTATACACAGTTGTCATGTTGTTTGTAATAATGCATTTACATTAAGGGAAAGTGGAAACACTAAATATTTACGAAGTTGGGGGATGAGCAAGAGTTTTCAAGAATAGCTTGAGTTCAACCAGAAGCCTAAAGGATAGTACAGTAGGTGATGTTTTCAGTTTTTTTCTGTCTGAAGATCAGAAATGGCTATAGGACTTTTTCAAAGTAATATTCCTAGTCATAGGAATTCCATGCTTGGAAAATGATACTATTTCTGCTATAAGTTACGGAAAAATAAATCTTGAAGACTACTGAAACAAAAGTGTTGTTACTGTGTATGCTATTATATATTTGTCTTCAAAGAAAGCTGTAAGAATGAAATGCCTTGCCTGTATTTAGTAAAATCCTCATAAATTGTTAAGAATTTACATTCCCAGAGTTTTCAAAGGAAATGCATTCTTTTCCATGCAGTTGCTTGGAATGACTGATTTTTCCGTTGCTCTTCCTAATTTCATTCTCATTTAATTTATCTGAAAGTTTGGAAGAAATAAACTATTCCACATCAGTCAGTTTTCCAGGTAATTAGTCAAAACTGTATTAGCAACATTGGGAAAAAATTTAAATTTTGTTAAGAATATACCACATGGATCAAGTTCATCATTCTAACCTGATTATGGCTCTGTTGATTGTGAGACAATGATGTCTTGTTCCCCTAGGTATTCTTGGCACTCAGTGCTGTACAAGGAATAGTCAGTCACCACTCACTGTCTATTCTCTCACTGGGGTAGCAGTGCCTAAACCTGGTCTCTCCCTTCGTTGAGTTTATGCATTTAGAAGGTATTCAACACATAGTTATTAAATTAATGAATATGAATTAGTAACACAAATTCGTTAGGCTTGCTGCCTGTAGTTACAGATATATGAGCAGCAATTCTCTCAGTTATTTTGGGGTGTCCCCAAGGAATTCTATTTTGTGTTTAGAAATAGATCTGTTTATGTTTTTCCCTTTTACAATTATAGAAAACACTGTACTTAATAACACTGACACTATATGTCAGACCTGTTCTAAGTACTTAACATACATTAATTCCCTCCTCCACCTCCTTATTTTTTAAGATAGACTCTTGTTCTGTGGCCCAGGATGGAGTGACAGGCTGGAGTGCAGTGGTGTGATCTTGGCTCACTGCCACCTCTGCCTCCTGGGATCAAGTAATTCTCCTGCTTCAGCCTCCTGAGTAGCTGGGATTACAGGTGCCCACCAAAATGTCCAGCTAATTTTTTTATTTTTAGTAGAGGCAGGGTTTCACCATATTGGCTGGGAAGATCTTGAACTCCTGACCTCAAGTGACCCTACCACCTCAGCCTTTTAAAGTGCTGGGGTCACAGGTGTGAGCCCCCATATCTGGCTTACATTAATTCACTTATATTGTCCTCATAACTATAGGACAAGATCTGAATAGCAAATTGTAAAAGAAGAAATTTTCCTCCACCTTGAGTTTTGCTTCAACTGGTTCTTGAAGCATCAGTGTTTCATGAAATTGCTTACGAAACAGCTAACTTGGGTTCTGCTTTTAGATAAAGCTGTTAAAAATAGGCAAAAACAAACAAACAAACAAACAAAAAAAACAATCTAGCAGATCAGGAGAATGAGAATTTCCATGTTATTCCCTTCTACTGTCCACCTCTCCTTTCTCCCCACATATATTTGCTTTGATTGTTTGGAACCTTCCATCAATCAAAAGCAAAAGTTCTCATTCATATCAATTTGTAAAGAAATACTAGCACAGTCACAAGAGCGACGAAGGAAATTTCCATTTGTGCTGAAGTGGGACACCTGTTGAACATTAAAGTCTGTTTCAAAATCCACTTTTCTACCCCTTCTCATTAGCTTCCTTCATCAATTTTGGGATGGGAGAGCAGGTTACTAAGCACCTATATTAGTTACTATATTATTTCCTATTGTTACCATCTCAAAATATCACAAACTGGGTGATTTAAGACAACACAGAGATATTATTTTATAGTTCAGGAGTCCAGAAGTCTAAAATGAAGATGATGGGAGAGTTGGTTCCTTCCTGGGGATTCAGAGTGGGAATCTGCTCCATTCCTCTCTCTCAGCTCCTGGTGACTAACAGCCATCCTTAGCATTTCTCGGCTTGCATCACTACAATATCTGCCTCTGCTATCACATAGCAATCTTTCTGTGTGTCTGTATCTCTGTGTCTGAACTTTTCTTACAACGACACAGGGCATAAAGTTAGGGACTGCCTGAATCCAGTATAACCTCATGTTAACTTGATGACATTTCAAATATTCTGTTTCCAAATAAGGCCACATTCATAGACTCTGGGAAGACATGAATTTGCGGCTGTACTGTTCAACCCAGTATAGCAACTAAGTTTGTTAAATTAGAGTAAGAGTCTGTCACCTTGATAATGACAATCGCTAACTCTTTCCAAAGCTGTGAGTTCTCTTTTCTGGATTGGAAACCATTAAGCCTAGGAAAAGACAAACCTTCACAAAAGTCAGGTATTATTGTAGATTGGGTGCCCTTCACCTGACTATTTACCAATAGATCAATCGATCAGCTGAATGAGAGAGCTAGTAGTCCTATCTAGTCACAGTACTGAAAAGACATAAGGCTTACTGATTATGTAGCTGACATTTTGGGGGAAATGGTCTAGCTGGCACACAGAATGCAAAAGATACTAAGTCACAAAGACTTCTCTGTGTTGTATTCACTATTGTGTCATGCAACCTTCCCTCTGAGGTGTGTTTTCCCCTTCTTAAATTTACGTTTTCAATGTCTTTTTAAAAAATTACAACTAAGAAATCTGTTAGTCAAAATATGGATGTAAACTTCCAAATTTTCTTATATGGAGTGCATATATTTACAGAATATTTTACTTGTAAGACTGAGCACTCAGACATTTTAAGCAAACAAATGGATTTAATATTTTCCTTGAACTTCATGGAATGCGCACAATAGAGCCAGCACTAATATGAAAACTGGAATAATAACATTGCATTTTTATTTCCACAGCCAACCTATGTTGTTATCTGGATTAAGCACATAACTTGTAAAACGTATTTTGTTTATTTGTATCATCTAACTCGATTATTCAGTAGCTGAAGAGCATCTAAAATGTACCATTTAGTGTACAATTATCATCTGTCTTCATCTACCCAAGAATACTAGTTATGTGAAACAAAGAGTTATCCTAATGGTTGAATAGCGTATTGGATTAACTGAGTTTAATTAATATAAAAGCCACATGAATGATTGGTATCTAAGGAAATAGAATACAATAAGGTACAGAGTACACTGCAGGCACAAAATGAGGCAAATAGATTCAATTATGATTATAACTATCACTTAATGCTCTTTTAATTATTCAGAAAGCTGACTACCTATTTTAGTATCTTATGGTCAGCATTATGAACTTATTACTGTTAAATAAAAGTATTAGCAGCCAGGCCCAGTGGCTCATGTTTGTAATCACAGCTACTCAAGAGGCTGAAGCAGGAGAATTGCTTCAACCTGGGAGGTGGAGGTTGCAGCGAGCCGAGACTGTGTCATTGCACTCCAGCCTGGGCAACAGAGCAAGATTCCAACTCAAAATATGTATGTATATATAGAGAGAGAGTTGGAATATATATATTTTTATATTTATATATATAAAAGTGATGAACTATATACATAGTATTTACTACATGATATGCAATAATCTCAGCATTTTATGTATATTAACTCATTTATTTCATTTAATAATTCTATTAACAAAGTTACAATAATTATTTCTACTGTGGAAATAAAAAAAACTAAGGCACAGAGTGCTAAATGACTTGCTGAAGTAACAGGCTGGCAAGTGCCAAAGGCAGAATTTGAGCCCAGGTAGGCTGGTTCTGAGCCATGCTTTCACTGCCATACTACATCACCATTTTAAAGTGTGGGGCAAGGGAGTTCTGCATATTGGAAATCACACCCTCCAGAATTTGAACCATGTACTCTATTTGTCCTTGAAGATCTCTTTCCTTGATTATATGTCCTCGGAAGCCTCTATCATATTGGCAAAGTCAGTGTAAAAAAAGCATCTTGGAAATTAGAGAGTATTAAAATACCATAACTGGAATCCATCTTTTATTCTCTTAGTCAATCAGCATTTACGAAGCATATTCTCAGTCCTAGGTACCCTTTTATGTACTAGGGATACAGTAAGTGAAACAGTCACGTAAACAGTTACATCGAATACCATTTGTTAGGGCTCAATAGCAGACGCATGAACACAGCAGGATCAGAAGAAACACCCCTTGCCATGATGCCTCTGAACTGATCACAATTGGGTTTAAATAATCAGTCTCCTTGGATTCCAAGCAATGTAAGCTAAATACAGTTCCTGGACTGCACTGTAGGACATTTTGTACATCAACTTATTTGTCTAAATACTTGTTTTGAAAAACCTGCTATCCCATCTGGGAATCTGCAGACAGTGCAGGATATTACTCTTAGCTGGAGAAACGCTCATACTTATAGACCTCTCTTCAATTCAGCCAAGGTAGATGATCTAGTGTTTAGTTGATCTCAATGGCAGGAACATAAAATTTCATAGAAGTCATGCCTTTAAAGTCTGAGGAAAGAATTACTGCAGGATAATGAAATGAGTCCTTTTCTGTAGCTGCAGTAATTTGATTATTATTAATTAGTGCTTACTGGGAATAGGTCAGTGCACTAAGCATCTTACAGGCATCATTTCATTTATACTTCACAGCTTCCCTAAGAGGTAAGGACTCTTCATCTTCATTTTACAAATGATAAAATGAAAGCTTAAAGTTTCCTCAAGGAATTGCTCTACTGCCTTCTGGTTTTTACAAGAGGTAGTATTAAAGTGTAATCATAACTTCTACCCACAAAGTGAAACCCTCATGGTACAGTGTATAGACAGAAGGTACTACAGTTCTGTATTATAAACAGCAAGGCCATCCATATCCAATGGCTGTCCTCCCTTCCACCTGTGACATTTAAATCTGTGAACAGAGTTGATGGTGTTAGTGAGTATGATTATAGGAATCCCATCAATCTAACAAATGTCTTGTCTCAAATGAAAGGAAAAACCTCAACATGGAATACATCTGAGCCTCCTAGACTGCCAGGAAGTCAGCAAGAATCAATGACTTTATTAGCTAGGACATTTGGTAGCTATTGTTTCATTTGAAGGTAACCATTGCCAAGCTGGAAGTAAAAGTATGAAAGGGAAAACCATAAATGACAGGGTAGATGGATATTTACTTAGAAAAAGAACTGTTGTGTTAGGTCTGAAGAACTTGAAGCTGTTAGTGAAATCATAATGACTTTTGAACTTATTTAAATTTTGTTCTGTTTCCTGAGAAATGCAAATATAATGTCATTTTAAAGAATATTAAGTTTTCATTAAATGTATAGTGTATACATTAAACATATAAAATTTGGAGTAAAAAATGGTTTATCTGATCTTTGACAAACCTGACAAAAATAAGCAATGGGGAAAGGATTCCCTATTTAATAAATGGTGTTGGGAAAACTGGTTAGCCATATGCAGAAAGCTGAATCTGGATCTCTTCCTTACATCTTATACAAAAATTAACTCTAGATGGATTAAAGATTTAAACATTATGCCTAACACCATAAAAGCTCTAGAAGAAAACCTAGGCAATACCATTCAGGACATAGGCATGGGCAAGAACTTCGTGACTAAAACACCTAAAGCAATGACAACAAAAGCCAAAATAGACAAATGGGACCTAATTAAATTTAAGAGCTTCTGCACAGCAAAAGAAACTATCAATACAGTGAACTGGCAACCAACAGAATGGGAAAAAAATTTTGCAATCTGACCAAGGGCTAATATCCAGAATCTACAGAGAACTTACAAATATTTACAAGAAAAAAAAAACCCCATCAAAAAGTGGGCAAAGTATATGAACAGACACTTTCCAAAAAGAGACATTTATGCAGCCAACAAACATGAAAAAAAGCTTACCATCAGTGGTCATTAGAGAAATGCAAATCAAAACCACATTGAGATACCATCTCACACCAGTTAGAATGGCGATCATTAAAAAATCAGGAGACAATAGATGCTGGAGAGGATGTGGAGAAAAAGGAACGCTTCTACATAGTTGGTGGGAGTGTAAATTAATTCAACCATTGTGGAAGACAGTGTGGCGATTCCTCTAGGACCTAGAACTAGAAATACAATTTGACTCAGCAATCCCATTACTGTGTATATACCCAAAGGATTATCAATCATTCTATTATAAAGTCACATGCATACATATGTTTATTGTGGCACTGTTCACAATAGCAAAGACTTGGAACCAATCTAAATGCCAATCAATGATAGACTAGATAAAGAAAATGTGGTGCATATACACCATGGAATACTATACAGCCATAAAAAAGGATGAGTTCATATCCTTTGCAGGGATATGGATAAAACTGAAAACCATCATTCTCAGCAAACTGACACAGGAACAAAAAAACAAACACCGCATGTTCTCACTCATAAGTGGGTGTTGAACAATGAGAACACAGGGAGGATAAATACCTAATGTAGATGATGGGGATTTAGGAGAATATCTAATGTAGATGACAGGGTGATGGATGCAGCAGACCACCACCATGGCATGTGTATACCTATGTAACAAACCTGCACAGTCTGTGCATGTACCCCAGAATTTAAAGTATAATAAATAAAAAAAGTGGTTTATGCAGAGACTACATTTATAAGGACACACACTGAAAGAAAACAGTTATTAAAAGTTTCAAGATGATCACATACCTTCATGAGGTACACAGAGATTCTGAACTCGAATATTCATGTGTGCATTATCTCATTCACTTATTCTTTTGACAAACATTAGCTATTGACATCAACTCATGGAATACCAATACAAAATAGTAAACAGTAGTAAAAAAAAAATTTAAATGTAAGATGGGTTGTGGATTTTAAAATAAATAGATTTCAGGGTATTTCTTTTACTTAGAATTCAGAGTCTAGATCCTAAATTTATTACTGTTATAAAAACTAGCTATGCAAACTTGAACAATTAACATCATTAAGCCTCAATTCCTCATCCATAAAATGAAGATGTTGGACAAAAAATTTCTAAGAACTTTTTGGCTCCAAAATCTTGTAATTCTTTTATAGACCTTCCATTTATTTGCATTAAAAGAAAAATGAGTCTTAAACATTTTGAGAAGTCAAGTAGTTAGAAAATTTTTATAAGCAATAAATATGAATGGGTATCTGAATGGAAAGATAAATTAAATATTTTGAGCAAAGAGGGAAAAATAGAGTTCCCAGTCTGGAGAAAGAACATGGGCAAATATTTTCAGGTAAAATTGTGTGGGATGTCTTCAGGATAACTGAGGAGACTCTGGCAGAAAGAAATCTTCATAGTAAAGAATAATGAGCAATAACATTGGCTGGAGGATGATGCCATAAGTTTGGAGACTGAGCTGTGGACAATGGGAAATAAGTAGAGATTTGTGGGCAAGTGAGTGTGGCACTACCTGGACTTCATGCAAAAATACAAGGGTGCTGATAGGTTGATTAATTTGAAGTGTTTGAAGGACTGTGCAGTGATAGTTTAACTTTTGATCACAGACAAAGAGAAAAAAGGAAGGAGAATTTGAAGGAGAATAATATAGAGATTTATGAAATAACTCTTATACATATAGGCATAAGCTATCAACAGAACTTGTATCCATATATAATTATGTAGAAGCCGGTAGCATTGTGGTTAGGAATATACACATACATACCTGAGTTCCAGCTCCAACAGTTTCTAGCTGATGCCTTTATAAAATGTATTTATACCTTTGAATCACAATTTTCTCTTCTGTAAAGTGGTAACAATACTTTTGAAGTTATCATGAGTATTAAAGGAAATAGTACTTGTAAAATATGCAGCCAGTGCTTGACATGTAGCAAATGCTCAATAAATGAAGTCTATAATAATAATAATAAATTGTATTATTATCATCACTCCTTAAGTAAATGTCAAACAAATGGAGGAGATAATCAGGGTATCCAAAAGCCAAATACAGGCAAGAAGGCAGTTGGGGTTGAGTAATTTTTGATTATTTTTTAATGATTGATTGGAGTTGCGGAAGATTTACTTTAAATGTGTATCATTTGACAGGTCATAAGTCTTGTTTGGATTCAGACAGATGATGTCAGGGAAAGGAAAATTAAGGCTTAGAAGTTGAATTGATCAATACATCACCTGAGAACAATGTCTTCTTTTAGACAAGCAAAATTGTGTACCACCCATCTCTCAGCATGTTGAGACAGGTTACAATGTTGACAAAGTGTCACCAGTGGAGACATCAGAATAAAACAACTGATGGCAAGACTTAATCCAATGAAGTATAGACCTAACCTAAAAAGAAACTTGTATTGCAGTCAGCAGACATAATACTTGTTTCAGCTTCCCTCGGCTTGAGTTTTTGAAAATATTAGCTCTATAGGCCTTTTGAGTTCCAAAGATGTATGGGTTTCTGACACAGATAATTGTGATGTGTCTTTCTAAAACTACAATTGTCTGGAAAAATTGACCCATATTACATCAGAGCAAATCAAAGTTTTGATAGTGCCACTCAATTTGCATATGAGTAAGCTGAAAAAGAAACAGCATGACTCTATGCAAAATATTACAACAAAAACAAAAGGAAGAAACAAACAATGAAAGAAACTCAATTCTGCAAAAACAAAGAAAAGTGAAGGAAAGCAAAACAAGACAAATCAATCTCAAAGAAAGAAAACCAAGCTGGGCACAGTGGCTCACATTTGTAATCCTAGCACTTTGGGAGGCTTAGGTAAGCAGATCACTTGAGGTCAGGAGTTTGAGACCAGCCCAGCCAACATGGTGAAACCCTGTCTCTACTAAAAATACAAAAATTAGCCAGGCGTCGTGGTATATGGTTGTAATCCCAGCTTCTTGGGAGGCTGAGGCACAAGAATTGCTTGAACTCGGGAGGCAGAGGTTGCAGTAAGCCAAGATAGTGCCATTGCACTCCGGGATGGGGGATAAGAGTGAAACTCTGTCTCAAATTAAAAGAAAGAAAGAGAGAGAGAGAAAGAGAGAAAGAAAGAGAGGAAGAAAGAAAGAAGAAAGGAAATAAGGAAGGAAGGAAGGAAGGAAGGAAGGAAGACCATCCCTATCATTCTTTATCTAAAGAAGACCTGAAAGAAAATGTAAATTTAATAAAGTGTATGTCAAAAATGAGATGATAATAAAATACAATAAAAAGGGAGAATAAAGAGCCAAGAAAACAAAGAGCAACAATATGTCATTATAGAACTTATAAATAAGAGTCAATGAGGAAAGAACAAAAAGGCAGAGCTGAAAATCAAATTGATGACATAGAGGAAATACTTGAGTAAGTCTCAGTGAATGAAGAATAAAAATAAATAAATAAATAGAAGCTAAAGAACTTAGAAAAAAGTAGTGGAAAGCAAGGATAGGCAATTGGTAACAACAAACTGACAAATCTAAGAATAAGCATTTTTAAAATATATAATAGAGAATATTTTCTGAAATTTAAGGAGAAAAAATTCATAAATCAAAAGGGAACATTGTGTTCATAGAAAGTGTGATTCAGAATGAGTGCCACAAAGACATATTCTGCTAACACAGTGAAAACTAAAAGATAGGAAAGATGACATATTGAAAATTTAAAGAGAAAGGTCTTTGGCATCCAGGCAGAAAAAGTAGATTATCTATAAAAGAGAGATAAAAATAGTAAGCTAGTCTCATGTTTCTTTCTAGCAAACTGTTAATATCAATACAACAGAGTAATATCTCTAAATTCCAATGAAACGATAATATGATCCGAGGACTTTTTTTTGAGAACAGCAATACAGATATTCATAAATAAAGATGAAAACAGACATTACAAACACAAAGAATTATGGGAATATAGCACCCATGAACTGTAAAAAAACCTGCTTAACAAATTCACAGCCAACCAATATGCCTCCCACCAGTGGAGACATCAAAATGAAACAACTGATAACAGGACTTAATCCAATGAAATATAGACCTAACCTAAAGAGTGATAGGAAAATATGCATAGATATAAATTCTATAAACCCAGACAGTGCCAAAACAACATTGTAACAAAAACTCATTAGCAGGTTTAACTTTTTTTTTTTTTCATTGTACTGTAGGTTCTGGGGTACATGTGCAAATCTTGCAGGATCATTTTCATGGCCAAATGGAATTTAAACCAAGAGTGCAAGGATGGGGCAACATACATAAATCAATCAATGTAAAACATCATATCTAACAGAATAAAGTACAAAAACCATATAATCATTTCAACTGATGCTGAAAAGGCATTTGTTAAAATTCAATATCCCTTCATGAAAAAAGAAAATCTCAAAAACTGAGTATAGAAGAAATACAACTCAACACAATAAAAGCTACATATACGACGGACCCACAGTTAATATCTTACCAAATGGGGAAAAATCGCATGCCTCTCCTCTAAAATCTGGAACATGACAAGGACCCCTACTTTCACCACTATTATTTAACATGAGTACTGGAAATTCTAGCTAGTGCAATCAGATGAGAGAAAGAAATAAGTGGCATCCAAATGTGAAAGGAATAATTCAAATTATCTTTGTTTGCAGATGGTATGACATTATATTTGGAAAAATCTAAAGATTCCACAAGAAAATGATTAGAACTAATAAATTCAGGAAAGTTGTAAGATACAAAATCAACATACAAAAATCAGCAGGTTTTCTAATCACCAACAGTGAGCAATCTGAAAAAGAAATTTAAACAATAATCACACTTGCAATAGCCACAAACAAAATTAAATACCTAGGAATTCGCCAATATAATGAAAATTATAAAGCACTGATGAAAAAAACTCAGAGGACACCAAAAAGTCATTATACTACCTAAATGTCCCTACTAACTAAAGAAACTTACAGATTCAATGCAATCTCTGCCAAAATACAAATGGCATTCTACACACACACACACACACACACACACACACACACAGTGTGCGCACACACACACACACACACACACACAAAATCCTAAAATTTATATGGAATCACAAAATCTCAGAACATCCAAAGCTATTCCAAGAAAACCAACCAACCAACTAAACAAACAAAAAACTGGAGGAATCATATTACCTGACTTTGAATTATACTACCGAACTATAGTAATTGAAACAGCATGGTACTGGCATAAAAACAGACATGTTGACCAATGAAACAGAATAGAGAAACAAGAAATGAATACACACATCTATAGTGAACTCATTTTTGGCAAAGATGCCAAAAACTTACACTGAGGAAAAGACTGTCTCTTCAAAAAATGGTGCTGGGACAACTAGATATAGATATGCAGAAGAGTGAAAATAAACCCCTATCTCTCACAATATCTGTCAAATTAAAATGGATTAAATACTTAAATCTAAGATTTCAAACTATGAAACTACTGTAAAAAAAACACTGAAGAAACTCTCCAGGTCATTGGTTTTGTAAAAAAAAAAAAAAATTTTTTTTTTTTACAAAACCAATTTTACAAGAAAAAAACAAACAAGCCCATTCAAAAGTGGGCGAAGGATATGAACAGACACTTTACAAAAGAAGACATACGTGAAGCCAACAAACATATGAAAAAATGCTCATCATCACTGGTCATTAGAGAAATGCAAATCAAAACCACATTGAGATACCACCTCACGCCAGTTAAAATGGTGATCATTAAAAAATCTGGGGACAACAGATGCTGGAGAGGATGTGGAGAAATAGGAACACTCTTACACTGTTGGTGGGAGTGTAAATTAGTTCAACCATTGTGGAAGACAGTGTGGCGATTCCTCAAGGACCTAGAAATAGAAATTCCATTTGACCCAGCAATCCCATTACTGGGTATATATCCAAAGGATTAT
>PVKV010025396.1:9032-29838 GCA_004027835.1 Alouatta palliata
TTTTTTTTTTTTTTTTTTTTTTTTTTTTTTTTTTTTTTTTTTTTTTTTTTTTTTTTTTTTGCTTATAGGGATGGTGAATTTTTTCAAATGCTTTTTTTTTTTTGCCATCTATGGAAATGCTTATATAATTTTTGTTCATCATTTTATTAATGTGATGTTTCACATTTATTGCTTGTATATGTGAAACCATCCTTGCCTCCCAGGGATGAATTCCACTTGATCATGCTGTGTGATCTTTTTGGTGTACTGTTGGATTTGCTTTGCTAGTATTTTGTTGAGAATATTTGCATCTATGTTCATCAGTGATACTGGCCTGTGTTTTTCTTTGTGTACGTGTCCTTGTCTGGTTTTGGTATCAGGGTAAGGCTGGCATTGTAGAAAGAGTTTGGAAGGATTCCCCTCTTTTTAATTTTGTGAAAAGTTTAAGTACAATTGGTATTAGTTCTTCTTTAAATGATAGTGGAAATCAGCTCTCAAGCCATCAGGTCTTAGGCTTTTTGTTTTTTTTAATGGGAGACTTTTTATTATGGCTTCAATTTCATTATTCATTACTTCACTTAATGTGAAGGAATGGAAAAAGATATTCAGTAAAAATAGTAACTGAAAGAAAGCAAGGGTGGCTATTCTTAGACAAATAGAATTATGTCTAGAACTGTCAAAACGGAAGGAATTTTTATGTTGACTATGATAAAAGGGTCACTGGACCAGAAATATCTAACAATTATAAATAATAAATAAATATATATATATGTATATATACACACACACGCACGTGCATTAAATAAGCATCTAAATACATAAAGTCAACACTGGTAGAACTTAAGATAGAAATAACAAGTAATAACAATAGTAAATCAATACCATACTTTCAATAATGGACAGAACATCCAGACAGAAGATTAATAAGGGAAGAGAGGACTGTAATAATACTACATATATACAGATATATAGGACATTTCACCCAACAATAGCAAAATACATATTCTTCTAAAGTATACATGGCTTTTTCTCAAGGATGGATTATGAATTAGGTCACTAACCAAATCTTAACAAAGTTAAGAAGATTAAAATCATACCAAATATGCTTTCTGACCACAAGGAAATGAAACTTAAAATCGGTAACACCCACCTATGAGTGAGAACATGTGGTGTTTGATTTTCTGTTCTTGTGTCAGTTTGCTGAGAATGATGGTTTCCAGATTCATCCATGTCCCTAAAAAGGACACGAAATCATCGTTTTTTATGACTGCCTAGTATTCCATGGTGTATTTGTGCCACATTTTCCCTGTCCAGTCTATAATAAATATACATTTGGGTTGGTTCCAGGTCTTTGCTATTGGAAACAGTGCTGCAATGAACACACGTGTGCATGTGTCTTTATAATAGAACTATTTATAATCCTTTGGATATGTACCCATTAATGGGATTGCTGGATCAAATGGAATTTCTGTTTCTAAGTCCTTGTGGAATCGCCACACTGTCTTCCACAAAGATTTAACTAATTTAGACTCCCAACAATGGTGTAAAAGTGTTCCTATTTCTCCACATCCTCTCCAGCATCGGTTGTCTCCAGATTTTTTAATGATCACCATTCTAACTAGTGTGAGATGGTATCTCAATGTGGTTTTGATTTGCATTTCTCTAATGACCAGTGATGATGAGCATTTTTTTTTATATGTTTGTTGGCCTCATATATGTCTTCTTTTGAAAAGTGTCTGTTCATATCATTTGCCCACTTTTCAATGAGGTTATCTGTCTTTTTCTTTTAAATATGCTTTACTTCCTTGTAGATTCTGGATATTAGCCCTTTGTCAGATAAGAAGACTGCAAAAGTTTTTCCCATTCTGTTGGTTGCCGGTTCACTCTAATGATTGTTTCTTTTGCTGTGCTGAAGCTCTGGAGTTTAATTAGATCCCATTTGTCTATTTTGGCTTTTGTTGCTAATGTTTTTGGTGTTTTGGTCATGAAGTCCTTGTTTATGCCTATGTCCTGAATGGTATTGCCTAAGTTTTTTTCTAGGGTTTTTAACGTGTTAGGTCTTATATTTAAGTCTTTAATCCATCTGGAGTTAATTTCAGTGTAAGGTGTCAGGAAGGGGTCCAGTTTCTGCTTTCTGAACATGGCTAGCCAGTTTTCCCAACACCATTTATTAAACAGAGAATCATTTCCCAACTGCTTGTTTTTGTCAGGTTTACCAAAGATCAGATGGTTGTAGATGTGTGGTGTTGTTTCCGAGGCCTCTGTTCTGTTCCACTGGTCTACATCTGTTTTGGTACCAGTACCATGCTGTTTTGATTACTGTAGCCTTGTAGTATAGTTTGAAGTCAGGTAGCATGATGCCTCCAGCTTTGTTCTTTTGCTTAGGATTGTCTTGGCTATGTGGGCTCTCTTTTGGTTCCATATGAAGTTTAAGGTGGTTTTTTTCCAGTTCTGTGAAGAGGGTCTTAGGTAGCTTGATGGGGATAGCATTGAATCAATAAATTACTTTGGGCTGTATGGCCATTTTTACAATATTGATTCTTCCTAACCATGAGCATGGGATGTTTTTCCATCTGTTTGTGTCCTCTCTTATTTCATTGAGCAGTGGTTTGTAGTTCTCCTTGAAGAGGGTCTTTACATCCTTTGTTAGTTGTATTCCTAGGTATTTTATTCTCTTTGTAGCAATTGTGAATGGCAGTTCATTCTTGATTTGGCTCTCTTTAAGTCTGTTATTGATGTATAGGAATGCTTGTGATTTCTGTACATTGATTTTTTTATCCTGAGACTTTGCTGAAGTTGCTTATCAGCTTGAGGAGATTTTGGGCTGAGATGATGGGGTCTTCCAAATATACAACTGTGTTGTCTGCAAATAGGGACAATTTGACTTCCTCCTTTCCTAATTGAATCCCCTTTATTTCTTTTTCTTGCCTGATTGCTCTGGCTAGAACTTCCAATACTATATTGAATAGGAGTAGTGAGAGAGGGCATCCTTGTGTAGTGCCAGATTTCAAAGTGAATGCTTCCAGATTTTGCCCATTCAGTATGATACTGGCTGTGTGTTTGTCATAAACAGCTTTTATTATTTTAACGTATGTTCCTCTGATACCTATTTTATTGAGAGAGGTGCAAGGTCCAAAAAACTCAAAAGCTAGCAGAAGACATGAAATAACTAAGATCAGAGCAGTACTGAAGGAGATAGACACACAAACAACCCTTCAAAAAAATCAGTAAGTCCAGGAGCTTGTTTTTTGAAAAGATCAATAAAATATACAGACTGCTAGCCAGATTAATAAAAAAAAAAGAAAAGAGAGAAGAATCAAATAGATGCAATAAAATCGATAAAGGGGCTATCACCACCAATTCCACAGAAATACAAACCACCATCAGAGATTACTACAAACAACTCTATGCACATAAATCAGTAAACCCAGAAGAAATGGATAAGTTCCTGGACATTTGCACTCTCCCAAGCCTAAACTAGGAAGAAGTTCAAACCCTGAATAGACCAATAACAAGGGCTGAAGTTGAGGGAGCAGTTAATCCCAGATCCAGACAGGTTCACAGCTGAAGTATACCAGACATAGAAAGAAGAGCTGGTACCACTCCTTCTGAAACTATTCCAAACAATCCAAAAAGAGGGAATCCTTCCCAAATCATTTTATGAGACCAACATCATCCCGATACCAAAACCTGGCAGAGACTCAACAAGAAAAGAAAACTTCAGGCCAATATGCATGATGAACATAGATGCAAAAATCTTTAATAAAATACTGGCAAACCGATTGCAACAACACATCAAAGAGCTTATCCATCACGAATGGGAGAAAACGTTTGAAAACAATTTAAGTATTTAATACCCGAAATATGTAGGATATTAATATAACTTAATAGCAAGAAAAAAAAACCCTAAACACTTAATTTAAACATGTTCTAAGGAGTTGAATGACATTTTCCCAAAGATGACATCACCTGTTAGAATGGTTATTGTTATTATTTTATTTTTTATTAAGTCTCCATAGAGACTGTCAAAAATTGCCAATGCCAACTGTATTTCAAGTCGTCATGGCAGGGTATTGGGAAAAGTTTACAATTAGCAATAACGCAGCTTGGATAAATCTCATTGGCCTCGATACTGCCACTGCACAAAGCTATTATTTTTTTTTTTAAAAGGCAAGTGTCAGCAAGGATGTGGAGAAATTGGAACCCCTGTACTCCGTTGGTGGAAATGAAAAATGATGCAGTTAATTTGGAAACATTATGGAGGTTCCTCAAAAACTTAAACATAGAACTACTGTATGACTAAGCAAGCTTACTTCTGGGTATTTATCCAATAGATACTTGCACTCTTAGCTTCTTTGCAGCACTATTTACAATACCTCACTCAGATGTGGAAACAACCCAAATGCCATTGATTGACTAATTAATAAAGAAAATATGGTATATACATATTATGGACTACTATTCAGCCCTATAAAGGGAGGAAATTTCTGCAGTATGGTTGAACTTTGAGCACATTATGTTAAGTAAAATAAGCTGGTCACGTAAAGACACATACTGCATAATTTCAACTATATGAAGTATTTAAAATAGCCAAATTCATAAAATCAAAGAGTGCAATAGTGGTTACCAGAGTTTGGGAAAAGGTGGAAGGGGAGGATTACTAATCAACTATCATGAAATTTCAGTCAAGCAAAATGGATTAACTCTAGTAATCTTTTGTAAAATGTTGTGCCTAGTGTCAACAGTAATGTACTGTATGTTAAAAATGTTTAGGAAGGTATGTCTCTTGTTAAATGTTCTCATCACAATGAAATAGACAAACAAAACAAAACAAAACCATAGGTGTGTTCTTCCACAGTTCTAGAGACCAGAAGTCTGAAAGCAAGCTGCTGACATGGCTGTATTCCCTGTGAAGGTTTTAGGAGATAATCTGCTTCATGACTTTTTCAGCTTCTGGTGGCAATTGATAGTGTTTGGTGTTTCTTGGTCTATAGCTTCATAACCCAGTCTCTGCCTTCATGATTATATTGCTGCTACTTCTTTGTGTGGTTTCTGCTTTGCATGCCTATCTCAAAATCCCTCTGCCTTTCTTATGTAAATATACACGTGATTGTATTTCATGTTCATCTGGATAATCTAACATAAGTTATTTCTCTCAAGATCCTTAAGCATACCTTCTGCCATATAAGGTATGATTCACAGATTCTGGGGAGTAAGATGTGGACATATATTTTTGAAGGACAGCATTTAGTACTCTACATTCCACTCTTTGGCCCTTCAAAAATTATGTTCATCCTATGTGCAAAATATATCCCTCAAAGCCTCAAACCATTACAGCACCAGTTCTAAATCCAAAAATCTCATTTAAACATCATTGCTTAAAAAGTCCCAAATCTTACCATCTAAATCATGTAAATAAAGTATAGGTGAGACTCTAAGCAGGATCCATCTTGGGGCGTTGTCTCCATTTATAGACCTGTGAAACTAGGAAACAAGTTGTTTCTAAAATACAGTAATGAGACAGACATAATATAACAGTTACAAAATATTCCCATTTCCAAAGGAAGAAAATGGAAAAAATAAAGGGGCTATTGAGAGCAGACAATGGTGAGCTAAATGGTGACTCACCCAAAATATATCCATGTTCTTATTCCTCAACCTGTGAATATTACCTTGTGTAATAAAGAAACTGATTAAGGATCTAGAGAGGAGGAGCTGATCTGGATGATCTGGATGGGACTTACATGCAATCACATGTATCCCTATAAGAGAAAAGCAGGGGGGGGTTTAGAGAAAGACACAGAGGAGAAGACACATAAAGAGAAGCAGGTGATGCGAACTCATGGGCAGAGATTGAATCGATGTGGGCGTGAGTCAAGGAGTCGTGGAGCCACCAGAAGCTGGAAGAAGCAAGGAATAATTCTCCCCTAGAGACTTCAGTGGTAGCACAGCCCTGCTGACACATTGGTTTCAGATTGCTGGCCTCCAGATCTATGAGAGAGTATGCTTTTATTGTTTTAAACCATCAAGTTTGTCATAATGTGGACAAAGAAATATACAGCCAGAGGAAACTCATGCAGAAACTTTGAAAATTTTCACAGCTCTGTTTTCTTGCTCAAGATTGAATTGCTTCTCCTTTACGTAAAACAAATAATTTTGACCAATAAACTTTTCAGCATTAAAAATTTGACCTCAAAATATTTATAATTAACAGGACACAACAGGAAAAGAACAAATGAAAAGCGGATTTATGACCTGTGTTTTCTGCCATTGTCAACAAAGGGGAGAATGTATTTTTTGAAAACTTCAACAGTTTCCTATTATTGAAGCTCCACTAGGCAACAAATTTTGGTTTCTTTGTGTTTTTAGACAAATTACAGGACAGAAGAAATTAACTCACATATTGTATCAGGCAGAGCCTGGTGAGGAAAATAGACAACAGTTATTTTAACAGGTAGTTTAATGTAAGGATATAAATAAGCAGATATTGGAGAGAAAGGGAAACACTGAGGCAATACAGAGACAGTACCTGAAGGAAGCAGCTGTGCCCCCCAGGCCTCAGGAACAAAGGGGACAGGTTGAGGTTATTAGAACTGAGAAGTTCAGAGTGGGAATCTTGTGAATATGGTCCTGTTATCTCTGAGATGACAAAAGATGATTGGTTTTGGATCATGGAAAAAATGAAAATTGGAATCAACTATTTCTGAAGCCACCTGCTGCTGCTGAGATGAAGTAACTGTGCTGAATGATGCCAAATGGTAACTCCCCCAAATATGACCATATCCTTATTCCTAGAACCTGTGAATATTACCTTGTATAATAAAGGAACTGATTACCTTAAGGAACTTGTGAGGAGCAGTGAGCCAACAGAAGGCAAGTCTCCTCTCTCGCCTCTAGTCTCCCTCTAGCACCTCTTGGTGCCCCTATCTAAGAAACTCAGCTGGCAGAGGTGAAATAGTCTGTAGAGTTCCAGCGCCAGCAGTGCAAAGTTGAGTGTAGAGGGGTGGGTTTGGAGCTACGATTCCATAGCTTAATGGCAATCTCAGACATGGAAGCAATACATACGAAAGAAACTGATGAGGTAACCTGAAGTTATGTCTACGGTGAAGGATGGAGTCATGTTTTCTTTCCTAAGTTCAGAAGTGTTACTGAATTCACTTGGAGCAAGTAAAAGGCGGACTGCCCGGAAATAGATGTTGCTTATCTAGAGGAGAGTGGACTGTCACTCTAAGTGCTCATGTGACTCTGTTGCCAGATCTCCTTGGACCTTTGTGATCTGTTGGTGTTGGATGAAGGTGGAGGGAGGGATGTCATATAGTTGTAAGGATGTGGTGACTGCATTAAAGGGCTGCTTTTGCATGGAAGGAACAAGCAGCTATGCTTAGTCTTGGGAATCACGTAGAAGCCAAGTGCCCCATTTAGTCATAAAAATGGATGCAGTTTGAAAAAATGCTCCTGGCAAGCTATTTTACTGGAATGAGAGGGCAGTTAAATATTTTTCAGTTATATGTTATCTTGAATGGGAGCTTCTTTGAGTAAAATGTTTGCAGCTGACAGATCTGAGGATAAATATTTTCCTGCCCGCCCATGCTTCCCCTTAGCTTTGCACAAGGGTCTAGCATGCTCTAAGTCCTCAGTATATAGCTTCAGAACATTTTTTCTGTGTCGATAGGGTGTCTTGACCTGGACCATTTGCCTCTTCTGCCAAGTACATTTGATTAGGAAAGTGTGGGGCTACAGCACCACTAAAATTCCCTGGTGTCTCTCCAAGGAGGTAGAAGACTTAGGTGGAATCTATGTCTCTTTTGGGACCTTTTTAAGGTGCCTGGGGAGCCTGCATTTTCACTACCTGCTGGATGTCCTGGAAGGTATGGATCTATGGCTATATATTGCCCAGTTTTAGCATCATTTTCTTCAAAATTGCTCTCTGTCACCCTTCAGTGCTATTCAGGACCACCTTCCCTTAGAATTTGTACTTACTGCCATGATTTCAGCTCCCTCTCTCTTTCCACATTTCACTTGTACTGGCTGAGAGGACAGGGATATCCCTTTCAGCCCTTTGCCTCATTCACATGCACTAGGGGACAGGTAATATAATGTAGCCATTAAGCATTTGAGTTTGAAACGTAGTGCCAGATACATTAGACAGTTACTTAACCTTGTTGACCTTCAGTTTCCTCACTTTCAAAGAGAGATAATGGTAGTTTCTACCTCATGGAGTTTTGTATTAAATAAAATTAAAATGTGCAAAGCACTAGAACAGTGTCAGGTATATAACAAATGGTTAGTAAGTGTTAGCATTATTGTTACATTCCAACTCTGTAATGAGATTCTTGGATTATCTCTTCTGTTTGATTTGGATTCACACCTTTTAAGGGTGTCTGAAGACAACCATACTGGCTTCCTCTCCTGTAACAAGGGGCTTAAAAGATAGATACTTCTATTATATAAAATCACACCTGGTTATGATTGAGTGGGAAGCATACTACAGCAGGCAGAACTGCCGCAGTGGCTGCTGGCTTGATTCTGCGTGGGATTTTCCTTTGAAGACACAAGAGAAAGCTCCATCTGTCTGTGAAGTCCTGCTGGGTCCCAGCTGCCAACTTCCAGTGGCAAGACCCAGCCGCAGAGATAGATGTTGGGTTTCTTTTTCAGATAGCATGTAGGCTACCACTTAAAGTTCCCCAGAGGGCAGTGGCTAGTGCTATTTATATAAATCTCAAGCTTTAATTTGGAAAGACAGTTCTGGCTGTTTCTGGCTACAGTAGGTATACGGAGAGTCTCAGATTGGGCAGAGTTTACTGAAACATGTGGCTGACATTAGTTTTGGGTTTTGAAGGGAAGTAAAGAATAGAAGTAGCACTGGGTGGATATCAACCAAAGTTAACCTTCTCCACTGGTCAAGAGACATTGAGGGCAAGAATTATTTAATTGGTTAAGGAACAGTTAAGAACAGTTAAGCTGGTCCTGGCAGAACAGTTTAAGATGGCCTAAGGAGGGTCTCGAGACTTTATCTCACCTGGTAGACAACCCAGTCTTACCTTCCTAGCTGAGGGCAGAGATTGATTTTCCTTGGTAAAGGAAGCATCACTTTTTAGTGTGGCCAAAAGGAAGTGTCAGTGTGACAATATTTGTTAAAGTACAAGTGTTTCTAGCCTACCCATAGCCATTGCACCTCTTCTAGCCTGAGTAAAGAGAAAAAGGGAATTCATTTGGTCGTTTTCAGCTCACTTTTTCTGACCCTTCCATCATATGAGAATCTGACCTCGCCATAAAACCCCGCAAAAGCCGTAAGTCAAGCAAGCTGGTGCATTTAGAAAGGTGGGAAGGGGCAGGAACAAGAGTTGAGAGAGTGAGGCTCAGCATCAGCTGTGGCCAAGACAAGAGTTGGAGAGGAGAAAAAAGAGAGATTTAAGATGTGCTATGTATTATGAATTAAGGTCCCTTTGATCTCAGACAGTGGTAAAGATTGGAGTTACGTAATTGTTCATTCAAGCCGTCAGTGTTGAGGGGACTGCTATCTTTGGAAAACTGCCATACTTTCTATTTTTATTTTAACTACACATTTCCTCAGTGACGTACTGTTTATGTAAGTCCATCTATGGAAACTTTTGGCCAATGATTTATGTCGGGAGGGCATTGTTCTTGAGAGAGGATATCTGTATCTGCATATATAAATCTATGTCTCTCTCATTAACGAAGATAAATTTATTACAAATGTAAGGTTTTCAGTAATTCATGTGGGGGGTACGAGTAGCCCCCACATAAATACCCTTCTCATCCCCACCCTTCTCTGGGTCACTATGACTACCACTCTTCCACACTTCCAGTACAGATGCCTATTTAGATGTCCCACCTAATGAATTTAATACTCAGTTCTCAGGAAAGGAGTGGCATGGAAGGGAAACAACAGGAATAAGAATAGAAGAAGGAAGAAAGGCAGAGTCATAAATTTTTTAATGTGTATTTGCTGAGGGTGTTGTTTTGTTTTCTTTTTTCAAAAACTATAAAAGATTGAGACTGGAGATGAGAATGGAGAGACAGAAGAGCACTGACACTAGAAAGGAGGAAGTGGAGGGATAGAGGGTAGTAGAGATCATCACTGCAGAGAGCAGGGAAAAGAATAAAAAAGACCCGTTGCCAGATCTTCGTCAATATGGACCACATTAATGTATTAATCTCTGGGCAGGTTTCTCTGAACAGACGGTAGAGAACTTGAACACCTTGTGTGGAGATACAGGGTTTTAGTGAAGTGGCTTTATCTCTTTACCTAGGTGGAATTGAACAAACTATTGCTTCTACATAGAAAATCCAACCATCTCTGTCATTATCTGATGCCTCTGCCTCACACTCATTGCCACACTGTAAGAGTCAACACTGTGCAATCACCCTTAACTCCCTTGACCCTCTTTCTTTTCATTTATACACTTGGCCAAAAAACAACCCTGGCTGAATCCAGTTACGCGCCCAACTCGTTCTTGCATTCAAGTATAAGGATGGCTTGAGAAAACACACAAGGTATGATGGCTGGTCTCATTTTAAATTTATGATCTCAGATGGGTACTCGGTGCTTCCTAGTAATTCTTCCACACTTCCCTATGTATTTGCTCTGTAATTCTTTTCTTTCTCATTTGATGCTGATGCACTTGCCTTTGATACTTCTATAAGAATTAGGATTTCATTCAGTTTGAGACCCAGGCTGACAGTGTTTTAACAGTGACATCAACTCATTTTGTGTTTGAGGGACAAGAGAAGGACAGTACAAGTTGAAGTTCCTGGATGACATTGCTTGTTTGTAAATTTCTTGAGGGAAAGGGCCAAGATACTGTTGGACATTTATTACATACCACTTAAATGCCGATTAATTGACTAAAAATTTTAGTCTGTCATGTTTGGGCAAATTCATGATTCCCTCTTAGCTTCACCTTTTAGCTGTAAATTATGTGTGGAATCCATTAGGTAAGAATTCAGGCAGCTTTTACATGACCCTTTCATTATTATTTCCTATCAAACCTTAACTTTTCTTCCTTCTGAACTCCCCCTTATCCCTGAGGTTGAGACTGGGAAACATAATTCTCCTCAATGTGAAGCATTGTTGTTAGTAATAGGATTTATAATCTTACATTTGAGCTCCAGTTTATGGAGAAGAAAGAACTGAGGGCTGGAAGTGCCAGAGTTTTGAATGGGCCTTAATTATTCTTATGTTTGATTGTTTAGCGTTTGGAGCAAATGATATGCTTTGTAGAGAATCCTCATCTTGTTCTGGATTAAATGATCTGCTATAAAGTGCTTCTGGCTCCACTCGTGAGCCAGGTACGGGTTTTTCTAAGTTAAATGTTGATAAAATGGCATTTAGTTCTTTTTCTACTCTTTTTTATTATTCACTGTTTATTACCGGGTACAATATGCCAGGCATTGTGCTAGGTACTATCAAACTGAATCAAATATACACAATCTGTAATTATTCTTTAGGTTACCAAGAACAGAAAAGTCTTGCCCTTTACTGGTCTCTTTAATAGCAATTGTGGGTAAAGTTTATTTACAACTATTAATTTGCAATTCTGCTCAGAGTAGATGGTATCTGCTAATATCTATGCCAACTCTCTCTTTAAAGAGAGATACTTAAAGTGCTCAAGCTCTAAGCAGTAAAACAAAGTATAAAAGGAAAAGCTGAATCATGCCACTGGTAAACACTCTTCAATTTACTTCACCAAAGAAACTACTTGAGGTGTGGGGGTTCATCCAACCCCTACTTCAGCCTGAGGTGTCCTGCTGAAATAAGAAATGTACCCATGTTGCACTGGCTCCTGGACAAGGCATGAAGCATGCCAGTGAAGGGTGTTAATTTGCAAAATGTGGTCCACAGAATTTTGGAGTGGTGAGTATCAACTTGTCAGCACTGCTGATAACAGTGAGACTAATAATTGGCATCTAGTCTCAGTGAGACCCAAGGAGGCCTCTGCTATTGATGCTGATTACATAGTAGGACTATGCCTATGTGGATAGCAAAGTAAAAAAGCAAAAAACCTCATCAGAGATGCCATTTTAGGCTCTCTGGTTCCACTCAGAAACCATGCATGGGTGGCTCCTAATGCAAGAGAGGCAGTCTTCATCTGACATGCATAGTCTTTCTTGCTGTCTTTGCTGTGTTATATCCTTTTCCTACAAAAAACACCCTGTAAACTCGTAAGCATTATCATTCTGGATTCTGTGAGTTTCCCTGAGCCATCCACCTTAACAGCCACTATTAGAGCACTACTATTGGCAGTTTCTTTTGTATCCTTCCACGATGTAATATTTATATACATTTTTAAAAATTTCACAAAGTAAAATTATACTACTCATAATGTTTGATTATTTTCTTTTGCTTTTTAAATAATGTATTACTTTTAATTTTAAACTAAGTTAAATGAAACAAAATGCAAATGTCCTTGGGGTAAATTGAAAAATCTTACAAGTCTGGTAAAAATATTTTTATGAATTTCAAAATTTAAAACAAAGCAGTTAAATACTGTTTGTGTCAATTTTCTGGGTTCCTCTAATGAAAAAGTGCACCCAGAATATTTTAGATACTCTCATTTTTAAATTTTTTTGAAGAATTTCTCCTAACTCAAAGCTGAATGTTAATGTTTATGGAATGAGAATTGCTTAAATTCTTTGCTAACTGGGTTCTCTTGACCTAAAGGAAAAGTAATAGTCATATTAAGGCTGTTTGAGTCTCTTGTGTAATGTAATTCTTGTGTTATCCCATTTTTCCATCATGTTTATAATTCTTAGACTTTCCTTTCAAAAGTAATGTATTCTGATATTCTCCAAGATTATATTTGATTTTATCATTTAAGGCTTTTCTTTGGTGAGGACCTAAGCACTTGCCCATTTGTTTTGTTCTTAGCAGACTTAATATATGGCTGTGTACTTGGCTCCATTCACAACTCTCCATTAAATTAAATACCTTTAAATTATTGTTTTCTTTGTCAAGAGCCATGGGCATTGGTCTCTTGGCGATTGAGGCTGAGAGTAAAATAGGACAATTCTAGCCCTGAAGGAACATGAAGGATTTGGGCAGGACAGTAGACAAGTTGTAGATCAGGAAACTGAAAATCATTTTTCCATGGGACATAAGTAAACGTGTTCTAAATTCCATTACTTAATGGTGATTTGCTGGTGGAGTAGATACTCATCTAGTTAAGATTTCTTAATTATTTCAATGCATCCATAATTCACAGTAAAAATAAATCTGTCTGCTAATATTTTCAAGTCTTTTGCATAGTGTTACTTTGCACTTAACAAACAAGATATTTTCTAATGGATACCTTTTAAGAATCAAATTTGTGGAGAGTAGAGGAACATGAAGGAGGGGTGTGTGTGTGTGTGTGTGTGTGTGTGTGTGTGTGTGTGTATGTGCGTGTGTGCATTTTTCTCCCAAAATGTGTATTCTGGCTCACATACCTGCTATTGTCAATGAAAGCAGGTCCTATCAATTTTTCCCCTCAGTTTTTAATTTTTATAATTTTGCACAGGATTAAGTTTTAGATTTTGATGTTGGAATATATTCATAGCTTAGTGGCGTTCTAAAGAACTTCTGTCCTAGGGATCAAGGAGATGGTCTCTTCTTATATGTATAATAATATCTCTTACCTTTAACAATCCTTTTAAAATGTGTCTCTGATATGTCATCTGGGCGAATTAATAGCGTCTATTGTACTGTCATATGCATGAACATTCATTCACAAAAAGAGCCAGTCTGACAAGGCATGAAGTCAAGACCCCCTAAAGAGCTTCACAATACAGTTAGAAATTGAAAGGGCAGTGAAGGTCTTAGGGCAAATTTGGGAGTCATTTGGCATTCATCAATATAATCCAGTGAAGAACATCAAAGACTACCTGATGGAAAACATGATGGTTTTGTTCTGTTGAGTTCTTGTTCAACTATAACTGCACTGAACTTCCACTAGAACATGTACCATCACAGTTACCTCTTAGTCTGCTCAGGAGACAGTTGGTGAAATATAACTGAGGGGAAGTTTTGTTCCCTTCTTTAGCTAATGTCACTCCAAGTTCTTTAAGGAAGAATAAACTGCTGAGAAATAGAAGAGCTGAAAACAGAAAGGAAATGAAGATCATGCATACTTAGGCAACTAGAAAATGCCTAAACCATTCTGTAAAATCATACTTTTCCTTTAGGTCAAGAGACCCCAGTTAGCAAAAAATTTAAGCAATTCTTATTCCATAAACACTAACATCTGGCTTTGAATTAGGAGAAATTCTTCAAAAAATTTAAATGAGAATATCTAAAATCAAGAGAACTCTTAAAGGATATGAAAAACTGACAATAAATCAGCTTTACGTTTATCCATCTGTGTAGTAACAGATTGCGTAAGGGTAAGACAAATAGAAAAGTCATAATTTAGAAATTTATTAAGACATGTTAGTGTAGTGCATTCATGTTTAATGTTTGCCTTTTCCTCTATCACACAGTACAGAGCAAGTTAAGACTGATAGAGACTGGATCCCTGATTTGAAGTATATGACATAAAATTTAAGTATCCTCAGGGAAGATCCCCACCTCCCCCACACTCACATACATTTAGCATTTAGCTGTGTTCACCAATATCAAGGATACTAAACGAAAACCAAAAGCAACCCAGAAACAGTACAAAACATTTCATTTGTGAATGACTGATACTTAAGGTCTCCTGTTTTCCAGTTAGTGTTATTAGAGTAACAGAAATTAATATTGTTGGTGCCCATCATACGTCAGGCACTATGCTTTGTATTTAACTTACTTTTTTTCTTATTTAATCTTTTTAATGACCCTATAAATCGGTTATTATCCTTATTTTACCCTGACGGGAAAGCGAACATATTGAGAATCTCATTGTATGTTACCAAAAGCAGCTAAATTCTACCACACTACTTCACCCCAATCCTTCTCTTCTTTCTTAACAAATGAAGATGTACTTTGATCACAAAAAGATGTTCAGAGGCAGGCAATTGCTGATATTAGTTCAGCAGTGGAATAATTCAGGGCTAATTTCTTTGCAGATCTCTTGGCTTTTTTTTTTTTCATGGTCGCAACGTGGCCATTGCAGTTGTAGCTACAGCTTCCTGAATCCAAGGGAGAACGAAAAGGAGAGGAAAAGGTTGCATGTGCCACTTTTATCGCTTTCTGTAAGGAAAGAAAACATATTGCTCATAGATTTCTGTTTAATTAAAATCTTTTTAAAATAATAAAGTATATCTGTATTGAATGGTGTACAAAAATGGATGTACTGTTCAATGACTATCACAAAATTAACACACAGGTCAAAAAAAGAATATGTTGGCATTACAGAAACTCCTCACTTTGCCTCCTTCTAATCACAGCTTTTGATAGGTATTGCTGGATAGTTGTCTAGTTATTCTCTAAAATGGTGGTTCTAATGTACTTTTCCTATAGCATTTGTTTTAGAACCACCCTGCCAAGATATGTATTATCAAAATTTTGTTTTTGCCATTCTGGTGAATATGGAATGTTACACCTATGTTCTTTCACTGATTACTGTGGCTGTTGAGCATCTTTTTATGTGCTTATATGCCATGTAGGTTCTCTCTGTAATTCGCCTCTTCTTAACCTTTACTATTTTTGTTTTTAAAAAACCTTATTGCTTTTTAACTATTCTTTTTATATCATGGATACCAAGCTTTTACACATTGCAAATACTAAGGATATGGCTTATTATTAAACTTTATGGTGTATAGTGATAGGTGAACATGTGTAATTTTGATAGAGTCAAATTTATCACCTTCATTTTTTATATTCTTTGGTTGACTTGTTAAGAAGATGATATTATTTTCATATAATACAGAAATCTTTCCCTAACACCTTATTATTATTATTATTATTTTTTACAACATGTTAAACATTTAAAAAATTCTAATTAGGTTTTTACTCATTTGGAATTTATTTTATGAGTTTGGAATTTTTAAGTATCTATTTGGAGTTTAATCCTGATTTTTATAGTGATCTTTTTTGTTGTTGCTTTTTTTTTTTTTTTTCACCCAATTGTATATCCTTAATGCTGCAGATGAGTCTTGTCTGTTCTTATAAAAAACATGTTTTTTTTTAATTTAAAAGTTTATCTTCCATTTTATTTTTTTTCAATATTTCTGTTAATGAATCAGGAGTGTTGGATCTGTAGTTTCTCACAGACTGGATTTTTAAAATTGTAAACTCATATAAAAGGTCATATGTTTTTTTTTTTTGTCCTCTGAATTTCCCAAAAGTTGGTGTCTGGTTGTAAAGCCTGAATCAGACTTAGATCTGATTGCTTTGGCACAACTGCATGTAGTGTGTCCTGTTCTTTCATCAGGAGGCACATAATGTCTGGTTCTGTTTTTGAAATACAGTATAAGCAGCTATTGATGCTCAAAGCTTAGACATGTTAATTTATTGTGGTGTGAAAATGATATTTTATTATGTCTTTTTTACTTATAGTTAAAATACTTTTAGGATGTTTACCCTCATCTACTATTTAGTTACTCAGATTTATAGTCAGATAGGATAGACAGGATGTGTTTTGATTCTTTCCCTTTATTTTGTTTTCAAGATAACAAATTGATTTTCTGTTATTTTTCAAAGATAAATTATTTTATATTTTCATATCATAATGAACTTTCACATTAAGGCATATTTGACAGATTTAAATTCATTTCAGTTATTAGTCTTCTTAAAGTTCAAATTGTCTCATTTTTGGTCAGCAGAAACTTCCTAACATGAGCTCTGACTGCTTTGACATGATCCTATTAGTGTCTGGTAGTTTTTTCACTATTTGGTATGACAAAAGTCTTAGACATATATCTTTTACATTTTCTGCTAAGAATGCCTGAATTCATTTAGTGGGATATGGTATTTCAAGCTCAGAGTCTAGGTTTAAGGGATGCTTTTTGCTCTTAGATTGGCCATTGTTTCTAGGTCTCCTTGGTGATAGAACTAGGAGTATATTAATATATAATATTTTAAAGATGAAATACTTAAGAGGTCTTACTGACACTTCCAAATCAAAATCAGAACTATAGGATTATTTGACTGCTTCTGTATTATACCTGTATCTACTCTATTCTACACTGAGAACCCTGGTTCTGCAGGACCCATGGAGGATAATACAATTCAAATTTAACTTAATCCACAGCATTCATACAACAGTCTTAAAATAGCAATGCTATACTGCCAGTATAATTACTACTAATTTAAAAATATGCTTCTCTGTTCTTTCTCCACATTTTCTTCAAACAAAATCATTATTTTCTTTATAGTTGCAAATATAAACACAAACTGACATGACAAAATTAGATCAGTGAAGTTTAATCTATAGACACCTTGCATGGATCCCTTTGAAAACTCTGAGAGGGCCCTGACAATGTCTTTGTATGATCATACACCTTTGGTAAAATTTGTAATAAAGATATTGCACCTGCAATGAGATGTCTATTTCCTTTTCAACTTGCTGTGTCTCATACATAGACACACATATACAATTTTTCTGAGTACATAGTAGGTGTATATATTTGTGTGGTACATGAAATATTTTGATACAGGCATGGAATGTGAAACAAGCACGTCATGGAGAATGGGGCATCCATTCCCTCAAGCATTATCCTTTTTGTTATCAGCAATCCAGTTACACTCTTTTAGTTATTTTAAAATGTACAGTTCAGCTATTATTGACGATAGTAACCTGCAGCGAGATCACATAGTATGTCATTCATTCTTTCTAAATATTTTTTTAATCCATTATTCATCCCCACCTTCTCTGCAGCCCCCCACTGCCCTTCCCAGCATCTAGTAATCATCCTTCTACTCTATGTCCGTGAGTTCAATTGTTTGATTTTTAGATCCCACAAATAAGTGACAACATGTGATGTTTGTCTTTCTATGCCTTGCTTATTTCACTTAACATAGTCATCTCCAGTTCCATCCATGTTGTTGCAAATGACTGGCTCTCAGTCTTTTTTTATGGCAGAATAGTACTCCTTCATGTTTATGTGCCCACATTTTCTTTATCCATTAAGCTGTTGATGGACAGTTACATTGCTTCCAAATCTTAGCTATTGTAAACAGAGCTGCAACAAACATAGGAGGGCAGATATCTCTTCAGTATACTGATTTCCTTTCTCTGGGGTATATACCCAGTAGTGAAATTGCTGAATCATATGGTAGCTCTATTTTTAGTTTTTTTGAGGAGTCTCCGAATGTTCTCCATAAGGGTTGTACTGACTTAAATCCCTATCAGGAGTGCACAAGGGTTTCCTTTTCTCTACATCTTGGCCAGCACTTGTTATTGCCTCTCTTTTGGATGTAAGCCATTTTAACTGGGGTGAGATGATTATAGTTTTGATTTGCATTTCTCTGATGACCAGTCATGTTGAGTACCTTTTTATGTCTGTTTTACATTTGTAAGTCTTCTTTTGAGAAATACTTGTTCAGATCTTTTGCCCATTTTTTGATCAGATTATTAGATTGTTTTCCTGTAGAGTTGAGTTCATTATATATTCTGGTTATTAATCCCTTGTCAGATAGGTAATTCAGTGATATTTTCTCCCATTCTGTGGGTTGTCTCTTCATTTTCTTGATTGTATTCTCTGTTGTGCAGAAGCTTTTAAACTTGATGTGATCTCATTTCTCCAATTTTGTTTTAATTGTCTGTGCTTATCAGGGTATTTCTCAAGAAATTTTTGCCCAGACCAATGTCCTGGAGATTTCCAAAATTTTTTCTTGTAGTAGTTTCATAGTTTGAGGTCTTAGATTTAAGTCTTTTTGATTTGATTTTGGTGTATGGCTAGAGATAGGGGTCTAGTTTTGTTTTTCTACACATAGATATCCAGTTTTCCTAGCATCATGTATTGAAGAGACTCTCTTTTCCCTAGTGTATGCTCTTGACACCTTTGTCAAAAATGAATTCACTGTAGGTGTGTGAATTTATTTATGGGTGCTCCATTCTGTCCATTGGTCTATGTGTCTGTTTTTATGCCAGTGCCATGCCACTTTGGTTACTATAGCTCTGTAGTATAATTTGAAGTCGGAAAAGTGATTCCTCCAGTTTCGTTATTTTTGCTCAGAATGGTTTGGGTATTCTGGGTCTTTTATGTTTCTATGTAAATTTTAGAATTGTTTTGTGTACTTCTGTGGAAAATTTTGTTGGTATTTTGATAGAGATTACATTGAATTTGTAGATTGCTTTGGGTTGTATGGACATTTTAACAATATTAGTTATTCCGATCCATGAATATATTTTTCATCTTTTGGATGTTTTCTTCAGTTTCCTTTATCAGTGTTTTATAATTTTTATTGTAGAGATTTTTCACTTCTTTGATTAAATTAAGTACTAGATATATAACTTTATTTGTGGCTATTGTAAATGGGATTACTTTTTAAATTTCGTTGTCAGATTGCTCACGCTTGGCATATAGAAATGCTACTGGTTTTAATATGTTGATTTCATATCCTACAACTTTACTGAATTTATCAGTATTAAATTTTTTTTGTGTGTGGAGTCTAGTTTTCATAATATAACATCATGTTATCTGCAAATAAGGATAATTTGACTTCTTCCATTCCAATTTGAATGTGCTTTATTTATTTCTTGTCTGCCCTTTATTTATTTCCAGTGAAGACTTCCAGTACTATGTTGAATAACAGTGGTGAAAGTGGGCATCCTTGTCACGTTCAAGATCTTAGGGGAAAGGCTTTCAGTTTTTCTCTATTCAGTATGATGCTAGCTGTGGGTCTATTGTATATAGCTTTTAGTACATTATATTCCTTTTATATCCAGTTTTTTTAGTTTATTATCATGAAACGGTGTCAAATTTTATCAAATGCCTTTTCAGCATCAGTTGAAATGATCATATAATTTTTTTCCTCCATTGATATGATGTATCACATTGATAAATTTGTGTATGTTGAACCATCCTTGCATCCCAGGGATAAATGCCACTTGGTCACAATGAATGATCTTTTAATGTACTGTTGAATTCACTTTGTTAGTATTTTATTCAAGATTTTTTCATCAATATTCATCAGAGATATTGGTCTGTATTTTTCTTTTTTTTGTTGTGTCTTTGTCTGGTTTAGTATCAGGGTAATACTGGCCTCAAAGGATGAATTTTCTCTTTATTTTTTGGAATAGTTTAGTAGGATTGGTATTAATTCCTCTTTACATGTTTGGTAGAATTCAGCAGTGAAACCATTGGGTCCTGGGTTTTTCTTTTTCTTTTGTTATGATTTCAGTCTTGGTCTCTTCAGTTGTTATTGGTCTATTCAGGTTTCAGAATTCCTTTTGGTTCAATCTTGGTAGGTTGTATGTGTCTAGGAATTTGTTCGTTTCTTCTAAGTTTTGCAATTTATTGGCATATGAATTTCTGCAGTATCGGTTGTAATGTTTCCCCTTTAATTTCTGATTTTATTTATTTCAATCTTCTCACTTTTTTCTTTTTTTTTTTTTAAATATATATAGTTTTCATTGCATTTTATGTTTGGGGGTACATGTGAAGAACATGCAAGATTGTTACATAGGTAACCACATGGCAGTGTGATTTGCTGCCTTCCTCCCCATCACCTATATCTGGTATTTCTCCCCATGCTATCCCTCCCCAACACCCCACCCCCCGCTGTCCCTCCCCTTTTCCCCCACGACAGATCCCAGTGTGAGATGCTCCCCTCCCTGTGTCCATGTGTTCTCATTTTTCAACACCCGCCTATGAGTGAGAATATGCGGTGTTTGATTTTCTGTTCTTGTGTCAGTTTGCTGAGAATGATGGTTTCCAGGTTCATCCATGTCCCTACAAAGGA
>PVKV010025397.1:0-29737 GCA_004027835.1 Alouatta palliata
ATTCATCACCTCCTGCCAACTAGAGAGTGAGGCGTGTCCCGGGAGAGTGGGACCTTGAACTCATCTCGGCCTTGCTTGGGACGTGGTCCAGGAAGTTATGGGAAGACACTGGTTTAGAAGCTGACCTCATGGGTTCGCTATTATTATGTAACACTTAGGAAGAGCAGAGACCCACGCGGTTCAGTCCCAGAGCAATGCTGTGGTCAAGAGAACACAGTCCAGCTACCAATAGTTATTTCAAAATAATTCAAGTTCTTTGTTTATATTTCTTAAAAAAAAAAAAAAAAAAGAAAAGAAAAAAGAAAGGAAGGGGTGGCCGAGCTGGAAGCCCGGCTTTAAGTCCCCTTCTGGGGGCTCTCAGGTGGGCGCCTGTTTGGACACCTCTCTACTCCCCCCGCTCCGTCCAAACACCCCTTTCCTCCCTGAATGTTCATTTGTTGATCCGGATTCTGAATAAATGAAGTTGCACAGAATCTACAGGGCGGAAAGGACACTGTCTGGAGGCCCAGGGCTGAGGGGAGGCACGGAGCAGGGTGGGTGCGCGACCCCGCAGTAAGGGCAGGCTGGGGGCATTCACCACCCCGAGCGCCTCTGCTCCCCTCAGCCTTGAGACCCAGGCTCCCCTGTTCTTCCCTCCAGACCCTGCCCGTCCTCCCCGCTGGGCTCCCTTGTAGCTCGGGGGTGGGGGGAGGCTGCGTCCTCGGGACCTTTCTCAGCAGCCACAGCAGCACATCCCAGCACGTCCTCCAAGAGCCTGCCCCCTCCTGTCACCTGGGCTTTCCCCACCGCGCAGCGTCCTCTGGTCCCCTCAGGGCTGGACCAGTGGTCCCCGCAGACAGTGCAAAAGGAGATCCCTGTTGCCTCCCATGCAAGCTGTAGGGCGCTTAGAGCTGCGGGGGGGTGGGGGGAGGAAAGGAGTGAAGAAGAAATACAGTTAAGTGTGATATGGGTACAAAACCAACACGGAGCTTCCGAGGGCCTAGAAAGGAGCCCCGGGAGACGCGCCCCGGGCCTGCGTCATCGCCCCAGCGCCTGCCTTCAGCGGGCTCCAGACACTCCCAGTGCCCCCTGCCCCCTCCGCTCCGGCTTCCCACCTGCGGCCCTCCCGAGGCCCCCTCCCCACTTCTCCTCCCTTCCCACCTGCGGCCCTCCTGAGGCCCCCGTCCCCGTCTCCCAAGGGGAAGAAGGCCTTTGGAGAGCATCTAAGGAGAACATCCTCACTTTGTCTTCTCACTCTCTCCACCCAGCGCCTGTGACCCGGACCCAGCCCAGGGCGCACAGACCCCGGCTCTGGGCACCCCTGGTGAGCGCCTTCTGCACCAGAGCTCCGCACAGCACCAGCCCTCGCGCTCCCCCAGCTTCTGTTCATTTGCTGCAGTCCTGAAGGGTCAGTCCCTGAGCATCCATGCTGCCAGGTGACCAACCCAGGCACGCAGAGATGTATATCCTTTACCCAGGGTGACACCATGTGGAGCTGAGTCCATGTCTGGGAGTCTGGTGACTGTGTCTGGGCTCTGCTAGCGCGCAACTGCCTCACAGTAAAACAAACCGGGGACTGGCCTTGTCCTGAGTGGCCTTAGGTTGGTGCAGTGGCCTGCAGCCTCCCAGCCAGTCCCCACGATTGACAAGTGCCAACAATGTCCCACAGCCATGCCAGTAGAGGCTGTTTGACTGTGGTCATTTCACATACATCTGCTTAGTCCTCTTTTGCCAAATTTTATGCTTTGTGTGCCAGTTCCAATTTAAGTAAAAATCTGGACATGCATGACAAATATGATGCACCTCATAGCCTTGCAGGCTCCTGTTTTTCTTTCCTTTTCTCTTTCTTAGGATTAGAATGAGTACATGTAAAGTGCTTAGTGCAGGAGCTGGCGGAGAAAGTAGACACTCAATTAAACGACAGCGATCATAAATGCACAAAGCAGGTCGTGTGTCTGGCATCACTCCTCACGCCTGCCTCCCATTCTCAGCATCCTGTTGAGCACTTGGTAATTCCTCACTTGAAACAGATTATAAAGAGTCTTTTTGTTCATATTTTAAAAGATTTTTTATTGTGGTAAGATGTATATAACGTAAAGTTTGTACATTCACATTATTGTACAACCTCACCACCATCTATCTCCAGAACTTTTTCATCATCTCAGAGAGAAACTCTGTCCTCATTAAACACTGACTCCCCATTAAACACTGACTCCCCATTAAACACTGACTCCCCATTAAACACTGATTCCTGTCCCCAGGCCCTCGTAACCACCATTCTACTTTCTGTCTCTCCGAGTTTGAGTACTCTAGGTATAGGTTATAAAGAGTTTTTATCAACACAAACCATAATAAACCTTAAACCTCTAGAATTTAATTAAAGCGTTGGTTTCTCCCATCTCTTGAAACAGCTATCACCCTTCACAAAAGTTTCCAAATCAAATAGAGAAGGAAAGTAGGGTCTCCTTGTCTGGGGCCTGCAAGACTTTCCCAGCTGTGAGATCGCTCGCCAGCCCACCTCGGGCCTCTCAGCTTCGGATCTTCCACCGCTCCACTGTCTCCTCCCAGCTCTTGCTGCTTGTCCAGATACTGCAGGCTCAGCCATACTCCAGCCTTAGTCCTACTGGGAAAAGGTGCTAGTTTTTCCCAGCATTGCTACCATTTGCTTTTTCTGTTATTCCTCCCACAGGACATAAGCATTCACTCTCTGGGTAATAGAAAACGTTCTTTCACATTGTCCTCAGTTAAACCCTGGTCAACCACTGTTTCCCTGGAAGTGGCTAATTAATTCATCCAGAGACCAACTATCAGAAATAGACTTGCTAGAAATAATCATTTATGATTCAATTTTCAATGCAAATTTCAAGAATGTGTTCAAAGTGAGGTGTTGAATTGTTACAGTCAGGTCAGACCCCTCATCAGATGCCTGCTGTAATATTATTACTAGTATTTGCCTGATGATGGAAGCTTTCCACTTAGTCACAAGAGTCAGACTTCTACCTCACCCAATACTTTGTAGCAAAGGCAGAAAGAAAGAAGGAGGAAGAAGAGGAAGAAATAAAGAAGGAAAAGAAGGAAGGAAGAGAAGAAGGTGCACTATGGCAAAATCCAGTGATATTTCCATTTTTGGCAATATGATTGACTAGATAGCCAGAGAAACCAAACCTAACAGTGCTGGATAGAATATTTAAAATAAATCTTTAAAAATGTGTGGTTAATCATATGTGAAAATAAAGGATGTCCCAAAAGTCTGGAAGTGATGAAGAGGTTCAAAGCTGGAAACAGTAAGTGAAACTGGAAAGATAAGCAAGTGTCATTAAGTTTTTGTCCTGGGAATAGAGTGGAGGACAGGCAGTTAATATCTTCTCTTCAGGGAGGGATCCGGAGCTGGGCTTTTTACAGGCTCTGAAATCTAGAGCTGGGATATGCAAACTACAGCCTGTAAGCCAAACGCAGCCTACTACCTGATTTTGTGCAGTTCCACGGAAACACAGCCACGCCTTTCCTTATATTATCTGCAGCTGCTTTTGCAAAACAGGGGCAGAGTTGAATAGTTGCAGCCATATGGATCACAGAGACAAAAAAACGTACTATCTGGCCCTCTCTAGAAAAAGTTGACTGACTGTGATTCTTGAGTAATAGAGTTGGGAAAGACATTTGCCTGTCTTGGTTTTGGTTTTGAGTGGAGGTAGGGGATAAAGGGAAAAAAACAACCCATCCTTAGATTCAAAAAATTCAATAAAACTGAGAGAAGACATTACAAACAAATCAAACCAATGCCAAAAGTGAAAGAGGGCACAATTACAAATAGAATTGAGGTTTGAAAGATAATAAAATGGAATATATTGAACGACTTCATAACAATCAATCTGGAATCTTTTCTTTCTGAAGTAGAAATATTTACAGGAAATGTAAATTGCCAAAACTGACTCAAGAAGAAATAGTAAGCCTGAGTCATCCTATGTTTATGAAAACATGAATCTAGTTTAAAAAAATCTGTCCTTAAGAAAATCACCAGGCTCAGTTTTCTATGCCAGTTTGAATACTTAGAGTTGAAAATTCTAATCTTACATAAAGTCTTTGAGAGTTTCTCAGTAAGACTAGAAAACTGATTCATATAACAAAATCAACTCAAAATGGATAAAAATCCTAAACGTAAGTCCTGAAAGAGTAACATTTCTGTTTAAATTTAACTTTAAATGGTCACAAATTTAAATAGTTAGTGGCTAGCATACTGGATAATCCCACTTTGAAATCTAGAGGAAATGGGAAAAGCTTCTTGCCATTGGTATTTTGTTCCCATTGCTTTTTGATATGACCCCCAAAACCCAGGCAACAAAAGCAAAAATAAACAATTGGGTTTATCAAGCTAAAAAGCTTCTGCACAGCAAAGGCAATGATCAACAGAGTAAGAAAACAACCTGCAGAATGGGAGAAAATATGTATGAACCATACATCTGATAAGGAGTTAATATAAAAATATAAAAGGAACTGAAAGAATTCAATAGCAAAAAAACAAGTAATCTAATTTAAAAAATTGGGTGAAGGACCTGAAAAGACGTTTCTGAAAAGATAGCATACAAATGGCCAATGGGTCTACTAAAAAAAATGCTTAGCATCATTGATCATCAGGGAATGCAAATTAAAGCCGGGATGAGATATCACCTCACATCTGCTTGGATGGTTTATAAAAAATATAAGAGATAATAAGTGTTGTTGAGGATGTGCGGAAAAGAAAACATTTGTAAACTGTTGGTGGGAATGTAAATTAATACAGTCATTTTGGAAAGCAGTATGGAGGTTCCTCAAAATGTTAAAAACAGAACTACCATATGGTCGAGTCATTATACTTCTGGATATATATCCAAAGGAAATGAAATACATATGTTGAAGAGGGATCTGAGCTCCCATGTTCACTGCAGCATTATTATCCATAGCTAAGATATAGAAACAGCCTAAGTGTCCATCAACAAATACATGAATAAAGAAAATGTGATATATATATACACAACAAAATACTATTCAGCCTTAAAAAAGAAAGAAATCCTATTATTTGCAGCAAGGCTAAAACTGGATAACATTATGCTAAGTGAAATAAACCAGACATAGAAAGACAAATATTACAAGGTCTCACTTATATGTGGAATCTAAGAGTTGAACTCACAGAAGCAGAGAGTCGAATGGTGGTTACCAGGGGCTGGAGAGTGGGAAACAGGGAAGATGTTGGTTAAGGAATGTGGAACTTCAGTTAGACAGGAGGAATGAGTGAGAATTCTATTGTGCAACATGGTGATTATAGCAAACAACAATGTATTATATGCTTCAAAATTGCTTAGAGAGTAGATTTTAAATTTCCTCACCATCAAAAAAGATGGGTGATTGATTAGCTTGATTTAGTCATTTCACAATACGTACATATATTAAAACATCATGGGTTGTACAGCTTAAATAAATATACAATTTTGTCAATTAAAAGTAAAAAAGAGGAATAAGATTAAAGTGAAATAATTAGGAATATAATTATTCATAGATACATCATTGTCTATATGCTAAATGCCACAAAATGTACAATGAAATTATTAAATTAATAAGCTATAGCAAATATGCTGGATATAATATTCACGTACAAAAGTGATTCATCTTTTTATACATGAAAATAGCATTATAAATTATTATTACTAATTTTTTAGAAACTTTATTTATTATACTTTAAGTTCTTGGGTACATGCTCAGATCGTGCAGGTTTGTTACATAGGTATACAGGTGCCATGGTGGTGGTTTGCTGCATCCATAGCCCCGTCATCTACATTAGGTGTTTCTCCTAATGCTATCCCTCCCCAATCCCCCCACCCCCTGCTATTCCTCCCCTAGCCCCCCAACCCCCAGGCCCCGGTGTGTGAATTTCCCTTCCCTGCATCTGTGTGTTCTCATTGTTCAACACCCATTTATGAGTGAGAACATGCAGTGTTTGATTTTCTGTTCTTGTGTCAGTTTGCTGAGAATGATGGTTTCCAGTTTCATCCATGTCCTTGCAAATGACATGAACTCATCCTTTTTTATGTCTGCATAGTATTCCATGGTGTATATGTGCCACATTTTCTTTGTCCAGTCTATCACTGATGGACATTTGGGTTGGTTCCAAGTCTTTGCCATTGTGAACAGTGCCACAGCGAACATATGTGTGCATGTGTTTTTATAACAGAATGATTTATAATCCTTTGGGTATATATCCAGCAATGGGATTGTTGGTCAAATGGTATTTCTATTTCTAGATCCTTGTGGAATTGCCACATTGTCTTCCACAATGGTTGAATTAATTTACACTCCCATCAACAGTGTAAAAGCATTCTTATTTCTCCAGCACCTGTTCTCTCCTGATTTTTTAGTGATCACCATTCTAACTGGCGTGAGGTGGTATCTCAATGTGGTTTTGATTTGCATTCTTTAATGACCAATGATGATGAGCTTTTTTTCATATACTTGTTGGCTGCATACATGTCTTCTTTTGAGAAGTGTCTGTTTATATCCTTTGCCCACTTTTTGATGGAGTTGTTTTTTTTATTGTCAATTTTTTTTTGTTCTCTGTAGATTCTGGATATTAGCCCTTTGTCAGATGGGTAGAGTGCAAAAATTTTTTCCCATTCTGTTAGTTGCCAGTTCATTCTACTGATAGTTTATTTTTCTGTGCAGAAGCTCTTAAGTTTAATTAGATCCCATTTGTCTATTTTGACTTCTGTTGCCATTGCTTTTCGTGTTTTAGTCATGAAGTCCTCGCCCATGCCTATGTCATGAATGATATTGCCTAGGTTTTCTTCTAGAGTTTTTATGGTGTTAGGCCTCATGTTTACATCTTTAATCCATCTAGAATTAATTTTTGTATAAGGTGGAAAGGAGGGATCCAGTTTCAGCTTTCTGCATATGGCTATCCAGTTTTCCCAACACCATTTATTAAACAGAGAATCCTTTCCCCATTGCTTGTTTTTGTCAGGTTTGTCAAAGATCAGATGGTTGTAGTTGTGTGGCATTCTTTCTGAGGCCTCTGCTCTGTTCCATTGGTCTATATCTCTGTTTTGGTACTAGTACCATGCTGTTTTGGTTACAGTAGCCTTGTAATATTGTTTGAAGTCAGGTAGTGTGATGCCTCCAGCCTTGTTTTTTTCACTTAGGATTGTCTTGGCTATGTGGGCTCTTTATTGGTTCCATATGAAGTTTAAGGTGTTTTTTTCCAATTATGTGAAGAAAGTCCTCGGTAGCTTGATTGGGATAGCACTGAATCTGTAAATTACTTTGGGCAGTATGGCCATTTTCATAATGTTGATTCTTCCTAACCATGAGCATGGAATGTTTTTCCATCTGTTTATGTCTTCTTATTTCCTTGAGCAGTGGTTCATAGTTCTCCTTGAAGAGGTCCTTCACATCCCTTATTAGTTGTATTCCTAGGTATTTTATTCTCTTTGTAACAATTGGGAATGGGAGTTCCCTCATGATTTGGCTCTCTGTTTGTCTATTATTGGTGTATAGGAATGCTTGTGATTTTTGCACACTAATTTTGTATCCTGAGACTTTGCAGAAGTTGCTTATCAGCTTAAGGAGACTTAGGGCTGAGATGGTGGGGTTTTCTAAATATACAATCATGTCATCTGCAAACAGGGACAATTTGACGTTCTCTCTTCCTATTTGAATACCCTTTATTTCTTTCTCTTGCCTGATGGTGCTAGCCAGAACTTTCAATACTATATTAAATAGGAGTGGTGAGAGAGGGCATCCTTGTCTTGTGCCAGTTTTCAAATGGAATGCTTCCAGTTTTTGCACATTCAGTATGATATTGGCTATGGGTTTGGCATAAATAGCTCTTATTATTTTGAGATATGATCCATTGATGCCTAGTTTATTTAGAGTTTTTAGCATAAAGGGCTGTTGAATTTTGTTGAAGGCCTTCTCTGCATCTACTGAGATAATCATATGGTTTTTGTCTTTGGTTCTATTTATATGATGGATTATGTTTATAGATTTGCAGATGTTGAATTAGCCTTACATCCCTGGGATGAAACCGACTTGAGGGTGATGGATAAGGTTTGAGGTGCTGTTGGATTTGATTTGCCAGTATTTTATTGAAGATTTTTGTATCAATGTTCATCATGGATATTGGCCTGAAATATTATTTTTCAGTTGCATCTCTGGCAGGTTTTGGTCTCATAAAATGAGTCAGGGAGGATTCCCTCTTTTTTGTATTGTTTGGAATAGTTTCAGAAGGAATGGTACCAGCTCCTCTTTGTACCTTTGGTGGAATTTGGCTGTGAACCTGTCTGGACCTGGACTTTTTCTGGTTTGTAGGCCATTAATTGCTGCCTCAACTTCAGACCTTGTTATTGGTTGAATTCAGGAATTCAGCTTCTTCCTGGTTTAGTCTTTGGAGGGTGTAAGTGTCCAGAAATTTATCCATTTCTTCTAGATTTACTGGTTTATTTGCATAGAGGTGTTTGTAGTAATTTCTGATGGTAGTTTGTATTTCTGTGGGATCAGTAATGATATCCCCTTTATCATTTTTTATTGCATTTATTTGAATCTTCTCTCTTTTCTTTTTTATTAGTCTGACTAGCAGTCTATCTGTTTTGTTGATCTTTTCAAAAAACCAGCTCCTGAATTTATTGATTTTTTGAAGGTGTTTTTGTGTCTCTATCTCCTTCAGTTCTGCTTCGAAGTTAGTTATTTCTTGCCTTCTGCTAGCTTTTGAATTTGATCTTGCTTCTTTAGTTCTTTTAATGGTGATGTTAGGGTGTTGATTTTATATCTTTCCTCACTTCTCTGATGGGCATTTAGTGCTATAAATTTCCCTCTAGACATTGCTTTAAATGTGTCCCAGAGATTCTGGTACATTGTGTCTTAGTTCTCACTGGTTTCGAAGAACATCTTTATTTCTGCCTTCATTTCATTATTTATCCAGTAGTCATTGAGAAGCAGGTTGTTTAGTTGCCATGTAGTTACGCGGTTTTGAGTAAGTTTCTTAATCCTGAGTTCTAATTTGATTGCTCTGCAGTCTGAGAGACTCTTATGATTTCTGTTCTTTTGCATTTCCTTAGGAGTGTTTTACTTCCAATTATATGGCTGATTTTAGAATAAGTGCCATGTGGCACTGAGAAGAATGTATATTCTATTGATTTGAGGTGGAGAGTTCTGTAGATGTCTATTAGGTCCACTTGATCCAGAGCTGAGTTTAAATCCTGAATATTCTTGTTAATTTTCTGTCTTGTTGATCTGTCTAATATTGACAGTGGGGTGTTAAATTCTCCCACCATTATTGTGTGGGAGTCTGTTCTTTGTAGGTTTCTAAGAACTTGTTTTATGAATCTGGGTGCTCCTGTATTGGGTGCATATATATTTAGGATAGTTAGCTCTTCTTGTTGCATTGATTCCTTTATGTAATGTCCTTCTTTGTCTTTGTTGATCTTTGTTGGTTTAAAATCTGTTTTGTCAGACAGTAGGATGGCAAGACCTGCTTTTTTTTTCTTTCCATTTGCTTGGTAAATATTTCCTTATCCTTTTATTTTGAGCCTTTGTGTGTCTTTGCACATGAGATGGGTCTCCTGACTACAGCACACTGATGGGTCTTGACTCTTGACCCAATTTGCCCATCTGTGTCTTTTAATTGGGACATTTAGCCCATTTACATTTAAGGTTAATATTGTTATGTGTGAATTTGATCCTGTCATCATGATGCTACTGGTTATTTTGCATAGTAGTTGATGCAGTTTCTTCATAGTGTCATTGATCTTTATATTTTGATGTGATTTTGCAGCAGCTGGTATGAGTTTTTCCTTTCCCTATTAAGTGCCTCCTTCAGGAGCTCTTGCAGAACAGGCCTGGTGATAACAAAATCCCTCAGCATTTGCTTGTCTGTAAAGGATTTTGTTTCTCCTTTGCCCAGTTAATTTGAAATTAGTGTATAGTGGTTAATGGCATGAATTCAGGTTCAAAGTCCCTCTCATTTCTATTTATATGACATTAGTTAAGTTATTTCTCCTTTCTTTGCTTCAGTGTCTTCATCTGAAAAGTGGGACAATAGGACAATAATTATACCTACCCAACATTTGTGAGAAAAGTTAGTGTACATAAAATGCTTAGAGAAGCACCTAGCTCATAGTAATTGGTATATAAGTTTTTGTAAAACGAGTAAGTGAAGAAAGTTACATAGAAATAAATTTTACAATAATTGTATGATAACTTTATAAAGAAAATTATAAAACTTTACTGGAAAAGAAAATCTAAATAAATGGAGTGATATACCATTTTCATGGACAAAGATGCTTAATATTTATACAGATATTAATCCACTACAGATTGAGCCACAGATTTGACAACATTTGAATCAAACTCCTAACTTAATTTCTCACTGAAATTGATGAGCTAATAGTAACATTTACATTATGAGGAAAGGAACAAAAATAGCCATGATTTTCTTCAAGAGATAGTGCTAAGTGGGGGTGCTTGAATTCTAAGAAATTAAGATTTTTAATGAATCTTTGATAATTAAGACAATGTAGTATTGGTAGAGAGATAGAAACAGTGCACCAATTATATAAAAAAAGGGAAACAGAAACAGACCATTTTATAGATAGAAACATGATATGTAATGAACGATCATCCATTTGACATTGGTCAATGAGATTGTATTCACAAATTATACTACACACAAAACAACTTTAGATAGATTAAAAGTATTAATGTGAAAGGCAAGATTTAAAAATTTTAGAAGAATATGTTTAAGAGAATGACTTTATGACTTCCAGAGTGGGGAAATATTTCTTAAATAAGACACAAAAAGCACATTCCAAAAATACGAAGATTAATAAATTCAGGCACATTAAAATTAAGACCTTATGTTCATCAAAAATCATGCAGGAAGTGAATAGACAAGCCACAAGAGAGAAAAGATATTCCTAACAGATATAATCAAAAAGATTAGTATTTAGGACATATAAGTAAACCTAAAAACCAAGAATACAAATATTCAAATAGAAAAACTGAAGCTATATTATTTAGAAGAAATATAAAAAGTCATTGAACATATGGAAAATGCTCAACCTTGTTAGGTATCAGAAAAATGCAAATTAAAACCACAATGATATAACATTTAAAACTCTTCAACTTGGCAAAAATGGAAAGTATAAACATACCAGCTGTTGGTAAGGATGTAGCACAATAGAAATTCTCATCTTCAGCTTTAGGTATATTTTAGGATTACATTAGCCCCCACATTGCTGCTGGGGGATAATATAATCATTTGGAAAAAAATATGGCATAATTGCTAAAGTTGAAGATGAAATTACCTTATCCCCCAGTAATTTGTCTCAGGTGTAAGCCCTATAGAATTGCTTGCTGTTAACTCTGTAATCATATTTTCCTGATCATTAATATAAAATATGCCATTGTATATATATGTTTGGCTGGCCATATATATGTATACGTGTACACACACACACACACACACACACACACACAGAGATAGATTTATTTCTCTATGGCCAGCCAAATATGAGTACTTTTTTTAACCTATATTTCAGTAAGTACTACTAATTTATCTTTTCCCAGGAAAAAATTTTGATTTTATTCAAGTTTTCTTATTACCAGATGGCTGAACATAATATTCCCTTACAATTCCTTTACTGCCCTTTGTGTTTGGAATAAATTTTCCTTTCTGATTTCTAATTTTGTTATTTACTCATTGACTCATTCAATAAATAAGTATTGAATGCTTAAGATATAGTCATTATTGTAGGTCTCTGGAACTGTGTGGCGTTTATTGTCTAGTTGGGGAGAGACAGACAATGACCAAGTGCCTTAGTCCCTTTTACATTGCTGTAACAGAATACCTGAGACTGAGGAATTTATAATGAACATAAATATACTGGCTCATAGTTCTGGAGGTTAAGTCCAATACCAAGGCATTGGCATCTGTTGAGGGCCAATGTGTCATCCCATGGTGGAAAGTGAAGGGGAAAAATAGAGAGGAACGGGGACAAACTCACTCTTTATAAGGAATTCACTCCCGTAAATAAGGGCATGAATCTGTTCGCGAAGGCAGAACCCTCGTGGCTTAATCCCCTCACAGAAGTTCAACATCTTAATTCCATGGCAATTAAAATTTCATCATGAGTTTTGGAGGGAACAAATATTCAAACCATAGAATTCTGCTCCTTGTCTCCAAAAATTCATGTTGTTCTCATATACAAAAGACATTCATTGTATCCCAGTAGCCCCCAAAGTCCTAACTCATTCCTGTATCAACTCAAAAGTTCGAAGTCCAGAGTGTCATAAAAACTAGCGATAAGCAAGACTCAAGGCATGATTCAGCCTGAGGCAAATTCCTCTCCATCTATGAGCCCGTGAAATGAAATGAGTTACGTGCTTCCAAAATACAGTGGTGGAACAGGTGTAGGATACACATTTGCATTCCAAAAGGGAGAAATAGGAAAGAAGAAAGGGGTAACTGATCTCAAAAAAGTTCAAAACCCAGCGGAATGAGCAATAGCAAATCTAAGACTTCAGAATAATCTTTGACTTCATATGCCATTTTTTGAAGACATTGTGGTGGCGGTTGGGCACCCAAGGCCTTGGGGAGCTTTAGCCCTATGACTTTACCGGACTCAGCCCCAAAAGCAGCTCTATTGGGTTGGAGTCCTGTACCTGCAGATTGCCTAGGCTGGTGTTGCATGCTGGTGGCTCTACAGTTCTGGGGTCTTGGAGGAGGTCTTGCCCCCATAACTCCATTAGGCCTAGTGGGGACTCCGCAGCAGCCCTGCTCCCACAGTTCTCCTGGGCATTGCCCAAGTGGGGGTTCTCTGCAATGGCTTCATTCCTGTGGTAAGTCTCTGCCTGTGACATCCTTTGAAATCTACATGGAGGCACCCATGCCCTCACAGCTCTTGCATCCTGTGCATCTGCAGAATCAGCACCCCCATGTACCTTCTGCAGTGGGCCAAGCCGTACCTGGTCTGTTTGAGCCACGGTTGGGGCAGCTGAGGAGCATTGGAAGTGGGAAGCAGAGACTTGAGGCAGCCCTGGACAGTGCGTCCCAAGGTCTGGAGGGTGTCCTAGGCCTCTCTTTTGACACAGGTCCTTCGTCCAGGAAGGACCTGGCATTCTGGACCTGTGATGGAAGGGGTGTCACCAATAACCGCTGAAGTGCCTTGGGGGTCATTGACAAGAGCCTCTGGCTTCCTTCTATCCACACGAATCTCCTTATCAAATGGTGAGTTGGCCGTATCATTGGTTTCCTCTCCTGAAAATACTCTTTCATCCTCTATCACATGGCCAGGCTGAGAATCTTTCAAATCCCTAAGCTGTGTTTTTCTTTTAATTATACAATTTTGTTTTTACATAATTTCTCTCTTCTCAAAATTTAGTATACGCGATTATGAAAAGCCACACAGCACCCTGAACACTTTGCTGCTTAGATAGTTCTTTTACCAGATATTCTAGGTCATTTTTCTCTTTTATTCTGCCTTTCACAAAGCACTTGGGATGGACACAATCCAGCCAATGTCTTTTCCACTTTGTAACAAAGTGGCCTTTACTCGAGTGTCCTGTACCTTTTCTCTCATTTCAACTTGAGACCTTATCAGAATTGCCTTGACTGTCCTTATTTCTGCCAACATTCTGATCAACGACCACTCAGTACCCCCTAGGAAGATTCAGACTTTCTCTACAGTCCCTTTCTTCCTCTGACACCTCACCAGAATTGCTCTTAATGCTCCGTTCACGGCAATACAGGCTGTTTCCAGTCAGCTTCCCCAGACTCTTCCAGCCTCTACCCATTGCCCAGCTTCGAAGCTGTCTCCGTGTGTTCAGGTGTTTGTTACGGTGCAATCCCCACTTCTTGTTACCAATTTTCTGTCTAAGTCCATCTGTGCTACTGTAACAAAATACTTGAGACTGGGTGATTTATAATGAACAGAAATTCACAGGCTCACAGTTTTGGAGGCTGAGAAGTCCAATGTCAAGGTGCCAGCCTCTTTCAAGGGCCAGCCTTCTTGCTGTATTATCCTAAGGCAGAAGGGAGACGGCGAGAGAGGTGAGAGAGGGAGAGAGAAAGAGAAAGAGAGAGAAGAGAGGAAAAACACACCACTTTCTTTTTTTGAAAACTTTTATTTTAGATTTAGGGAAACGTGACGATGTGTTTCATAGGTATGCTAGCATGACAGTCTCTTTTTAGTTCTATGTGGGACAACATCAGGACAGTCATGAAATCCCTTCTGGGGGCTCTGGTGTGTGAGGGAGGGGCTGCAGAGTCTCCTGCTCAGAGCACACTTTCTGGAGGCTGTGCACTTCACGGGCCGGTCAGAGAGGTGGACAACGAGCTGCTCGATGACCTGTAACAGGGCTGCCGACAGGTCAGACAGTGACCCTGAGCCTGGGAATACCCACTTGAGTGTCCAGCAGTGAGCTCCCAGCCCATCCAGCCCCAGCCTGATTGAACTGCTCAGGGCTGAAGGTATTTCTCTCTGATCCCCCACTGAAGCACCCAGAGCATGAGAATCTCTTAATGTTGTACAGAGTGTTACGTCACCCTGGTGTTAAGCCCAGCACCCAACAGTTATCTTTTCTGCTCCTCTCCCTCCTCTCACTCTCCACCCTCAGATAGATCCCAGTGTCTGTAGTTTCCTTCTGCAAAACACTTCCCTTTCTAACAAACCCACTCCCATGATGACAGCATTAATTCATTCATTAAGGCAGAGCCCTGATGGCCTAATCACCTCTTAAAGCTCTCACCTCTTAAAACTGTTAAAATGGCAATTAAACTTCAACATGAATTTTGGAGAGGATGAAGATTCAAATCACAGTATCAGGTAAACATAAATGTTATAATTTCTTGTACTTATAAGTATTACTAACAAAACCTGAACAAGACAAGAGATATTTTTGATAATGAGGACATCTATAAGGAGGCATCCTCTTCCGTTTAGCAATCTCTGCTTGACATTTCATGGTGTATAATTTGGCACATAGAGGATTATGACAATTAGCTTTGTGACATTGTCATGGAAGCCCCCGCTTTCTTCCCATTCTATCCATGTGGGTCTCTGCACTGTCCCTCTCTGTTCACCTTCCTGTCTACTTTGCTGGAAAGCCTTCATTTATATAGCACATAGTAATTTTTTACCCCAGTTGCATTGATCTTATTTGCATGCATTGTTACGGTGGATGTATTTGCTCTTACTTTCATCCTCCATTCTTTATTTCTTCCAGTGGTTATTTGTATTTTCCACATTTTGCTAAATGGTCTATAGTTTCTTTGCTTTTTTTTTTTGTCCTAGTAATATGGAAGACACACAGCCTCTCTCTCTCTCTCCCTCTCTCTCTCTCTCTCACTCTTTCTCTTTTGAGTCAGAGTCTTGCTCTGTTGCCCAGGCTGGAGTGCAGGGGCACAATCTCAGCTCACTGCCACTTCTGCCTCCCAGACTCAAGTGATTCTGCTGCCTCAGCCTCCCGAGTAGCTGGGATTATGGGAGTGTGCCACCATGCCTGGCTAATTTTTGTATTTTTAGTAGAGACAGGGTTCACCACATTGGCCAGGCTGGTCTTGAACTCCTGACCTCCAGTGATCTACCTGCCTCAGCCTCCCAAAGTGCTGGGAATTACAGGCATAAACCATAGCACCCAGTCACAGTCACACAGTTTCTTTTTAGTTCTATGTGGGGCAACATTAGGACAGGCATGAAACCCCTTCCGGGGGCTATGGTGTGTGAGGGAGGGGCTGCAGAGACTCCTGCTCAGCGCACAGTTTCTGGAGGCTGTGCACTTCACAGGCCGGTCAGAGAGGTGGACAACGAGCTGCTCTGTGACCTGTAACAGGTCAGACAGTGACCTCGAGCCTGAGAACATACCACTTGAGTGTCCAGCAGTGAGCTCCCAGCCCATCCAGTCCCAGTGCGATTGAACGGCACAGGGGTGAAGGTGTTTCTCTGTGATCCCCCACTGAAGTGAAGTGCCCAAAACATGAGAATCTCTTAATAGAGGGTGCCATGGCTGAGTCCCCTGGTGAGGGATGCTTTTGACTAAGGAGACAGCTATACCCATGGATGCCACCTGGAAACTTTTGTACCACCCCTGCTGGTACGTTCACAATGCCAGACCATGGACTCCAGGTGGTGAGGACCATTCCACTTGCTTTCCTGTGACCCCGCGTGCCCCTACCCTGCCTAACATGAGACCGTAACAGCTGAGCATGTGTGGCGCAGGCAGGGAGGATCCTGGGAAACAGGCACTGCCTTGTCACTGCTCTCTTCAGTGCAAACCAGGATATTCCCAGGAGTACAGACTGCATGTGACTGTGCCCCCATCGCCAAGCACACTGGCCAGTGGCAGGAGGACTTGCTGCTAAATAAAGATTTGGAGTCCAGGGGGCCATGATCTGGGCCATAGTGGGAGGTGAAGAGGGTGGGTCATCTCTGGTGAGGTGTGAGCTGAGGCGCCAGGTAGGAGGGAGATGGTGTGCTGGGGGCTTCCTGGGGGTTCAGGGGATGGGCAGTGGGGCTGGAGGAGTAGGAGGGGCTGAATCGGACCTGGGAAATGCACTTATGAGAACCCGGATTGGACACAGCATCTGTGATGAGGGGACCACTGTAATCCAAGAGGAAAAATGTTGGAATGAATGAAGGCTGTGGAAATGGGGAAGGAGAAGGGGCATGCTATAGAAAGCCAAAAGTAAGGAACATAAAAGGATCAGGAAACAGATTAAAATCAGGCTTGGGGAGGAAATGCCATGGAACATGGGGGCTGGTGGTGCCATTTGCTGTGGAAGGAGGCACGGGGGTCATTGAGAGGGAGGAGTCTGGAGCCAGGGCAGCCTCATGGGAAGGATCAGGACAAGGCAGGTGGGAACTGCAGACCTTGCCACCACCATGCCTGCCCCACTGAGTTCTGGTGCTGCCCCGTGAGTGGTTCCCTGCATGTGGTGTGAGAACCGGGGAGGGCGAGAGCCTCAGAACTGCCAGGGCCCGTCCTCCTGGAAAGTGGCTGTGCCAGTGGCTGCCACGGCCAGAACTGCTTCCAGGAGACACTGCTGATGAAGACTAACAGAAAGAATGAATGAATGAAAGAAAAAAAGCAAGAGCAGCAGGAATGAATGGGAGGAAAGAAGGAAGGAGGAAGGGGAAGGGACTGAGGCTGCTTCCTATGGGCTGGGGGAGCCATTTATGCGATATGTCCCACACATTATCTTATTTACTCCTCTGGGTAATCTGATGTTTTTGCCCTCATTTTAAAGATGAGGAAACAGAAGCCTCATGGGGATAAGCAATGGCTGGGCTAGAATCAAACCCTGGCAGTGGGACTTGTGTCTCTCAGCTCCATTGCCTCTAAGTGGGGAAATGAATGAAATGTAGGGGATAGGATGGACAACGTATTCACTTACTGACTGCACGTGTAATAACAAGGTGATTGTCCTCTGAGTGGTCTCTCCTGGATTGATCTGTGCTGTTAGAAGTCAGGACAGGGGCTACTCCTGCAAGACGTGGGGGCCAGGCACACAGAGGGCTTCTGTGGCGCAAGTCACGCATGTCTCAGGCGGGTTGTTGGGGGCCAGGCCTGCGGTGGGGGAAGCCTCTATAATGTATATCTGGAGTCCTACAGTCACGGCATCTTTGGGTAATTGAGAAAAGGGCTGATGCAATCAGTAGAATAATAGAATGTATCACTAAGTTAATGGACACAGTGTGCCTGGAATGCACATCGCCCTAAACGTGGGGATAGATCCACTGCCATGGGTGTGGAATTTGTTAGAACTCTCCAAGCTCCATGGGGCTCGAGACTCCAGTGCCAAAGTGGGATGGGTTTGTGGCTTCAGCTCGTGGAGATGCAGCTGCCAGCCTCCCCTCGTCCAGCTGGCTATTTGCAAGTTGAGATCGGAGGCTCATCCATAAAAAGAGCTTCTGGACATGGATGCTTTGGTTTCAGTCTTTGGATCAAACAAGAGGTATTTTCCTAAGCCTCCGTCTTCTTGCCCTGCCTTGAGTAAGTTCAGTTCAAATTCTGAGTTGCTTTTGGCTCTGGCCAAATTCTGCTATTCTTGGAGGTTTGCTTTGTTTCTTTTTGATGCTCTACAAGTCAACAATTGCAACATAAACCAAGCAAAGAACATGTGGTGAAGACAATGAAAAACAGATCCATGCCTGCCAAAGAAAGAGGTGAAAAGACAGAACCTGTCAGTTCCATACGTCAAGCAGCTCAGGGCGTACCACTCCAGAGTGAACGTGCTGGCCTGTGGGTGGAATTCCTCCTTAGTGAGCCCTGCTTTTTAGATCTGGGTTCAATAAAGGTAATTCTCTTCATCCAGTGTAATCTTCAAGTGTTCTATGGCTTTTTTCCTCAAGATCTTTTACCTACTTCTTAAAAGCAACTGAATGTTGATTTAGGGTTGGGCTGGCAGTAACAATGAAAAGTTGGTGACTTGAGGCTCTATGTTCAAAAGCCATCTGCATCTCACCTCTGCGAGGTGGACTTCTGAAATCCATTTTTAGTCATAAAAAACTCACGGAAAAATTCCCTGAAAGGAAGAACCATAGGCCCACTTCTCACAGAGGCTGCTGTACCAGGCGGGTAGATGATGGCATTCTCGTGGGTTTGCAAGCGCTGCCAGTCTGCAAGGCTGAAGGGCGTCCACAGGAGGAGGGGGCCCTGTGTCTGCAGGCTTGTAGTCTCCAATGAAAAAACTCAGGGAGATCCTGCTCCACATCAGAACAAAGGCTAGAAACAAGAATTTCTGACTTCTCAAAATCTGGATGATAATTATAGTGAAGTAATTGAGGATACCAAGAAGTGATTGATTCTCAGGAGGGGGAGGATACACTTTCACAGTTAATGCAGCATGACAGAAACAACGCAAAACAAAAACTAACAACCTTGCCCTGTGGGGTGGAAACAACAGAATTTTCCTTCCTAATATCCTTAATTTTAAATTCTATATCCACATGTATACATATTAGCTCAATTTTTTTTTTCTCCAGAAGATTGTTAGTTCCCTGAGGATGAGGTCTCTTTTCCTTTTTCCCCCACTTCTGTTTTCCAACCTTTAGTACAGTTCCCGGAAGATTGTAGCTTGACAATCTACGCAGTCATTTATTTATCAGAGTACTATTTATTGAGAGCCTTCTATGCAGTGAGCGCTGTTAGGAAGAATATCACAGTGAACAGAAGGGACAAGAATTCCTTCATCTCAAGGCTTCCATTTGAAAGGCATGGGAAAAACCGAAACAAAAAACCCCAACCAATCAACACAACAAACTCAAACCCAGAACACCAGGATTATGCTAGTGTATGTATTTGTAGTGAAGCAAGTAGTGGTGGTAGTGGTGGAATTTAGAAGTTAGAAGGGGTGGTCTAGGAAAGAAAGTTCTTATTGGGAAGGTGTCACTTGCGTTAAGAGTCAAGGGGGTGCGGATTTTCTGGGGAAAAACATTCCAGCCCCAGGAACCTCTAAGTGTGCAGGGCTTGAGATAGAAGCATCCCCCAATCCAAAGACCAGTGTAGAGGCCCAAGAGCCGGAGCACAAGGAGAAAGGGGTGGTAAGAGATGAGGGAAGAGAGGACATGGGAGCAGATCACGTGGGGTCCTGGGGCCATTTGACATCGTTGGATTTTGTTCCAAGTGAAATGGGGAGCCGTGGAAGGGTTTTGGGTCAATGAGAAACACTTTCTGACTTAAGTTTTAATAGGTCCTCTCAAACAGATATGCTGAAAATACACAAAAAATGGCAAGTGTGGAAGGAGGCAGACAGTAAGAGACTCTTATGATGGTCCAGGAGAGATGACGGGGCCGGATGTAGACGACACTGGTGGAGGTGGTGAGATAGAGCACGTCTCTGAATACATTTTGATGAAAAGGCAATAGGCTTTCAGAGGAAGCAGATGTGGTATGAGAGAAACAGCCGTCAAGAATAGCTCCAAGGTTTTTCATCCTAGCAATTAGAAAAATGAAATTACTATTTATGGAGAAATGGGAAGCCTGTGGAAGAAGCTGGTTATTTATGATGGGTGGGGGATCATTAAGTTGGGTCCTAGGGTAGGCTAAGCGTTAAATTTCCTGGATAATTCATATTTCTTTCCAAAATAGTTATCTACATTATAATTCCACCGGCAGGTTATTAGTGTTGCAATTCTCGCTGTTCTCTCCAAGCACTGTTGGACTAATGGGTGTGCATGTATTTCTGTGGTTGTCTGTGGGATTGAATCCAGTTCATATGTTTATTGACCTTTGGGTTTTCTCTCTTTGAACTGCTTTTACATATTCTTTGTTCACATTTTCAACTGAAATGTCTTTTTAAAATTTGTAGCAGCTCTTTATATCCTCTGCCTATTTTCTGTTATATTCATTACAAATATTTTCTCTTGGTGTTTGGGTTGATTATAAACTCAAAGGGCAGTTATGATATCCTTAGATGTAGAACTTTGTAAACTTTCACATAGTCAAACTTATTCATCTTTTTTATTATGTTCATGATTTTTACATCTAGTTTAAAAATTTTTCACCTTCCCTGATGTCTTAAAGGTACTTGTACACATTTTCTCCCAGAAGTATTCCATTTTTTCTTTAACATTTGACTTTCATTTTTTTATTTAACAAACATTTCGACGTACTAGACTCAGAAACTTTTCTAAGTGATGTCAAAAATTGCCTCATTTAAATTTCATGACACCCTAGGGATTATGTGTTATTATTATTATTTTTTGAGATGGAGTCTTGCTCTGTCGCCCAGGCTGGAGTGCAATGGCACAGTCTTGGCTCACTGCAACCTCCATCTCCTGGGTTCAAGAAATTTGCCTGCCTCAGCCTCCCAAGTAGGTGGGATTACAGGTGCACACCACCATGCCCGGTTAATTTGGTACTTTTAGTAGAAGATGGGGTTTCGCTATATTGGCCAAGCTGGTCTCGAACTCCTGACCTCGTGTATGTCTTTCGAAAAAGTCAAAAAAATTATTCCATAATAGTTCTGTGCTGCTTCCATAGGATTTTTCACCAGATATATAGACTCTTGTTATAGTAAATGCAATCCTCTTTCTTAAATTGTATTTTCTAATTAGTTGTCCATGGTGAATTTTTTTATGTTGGTCTAAGTCTTTTATTGATCTTAAAAATTTGCCAAAAGTACTCTTGCGTTTGGGAGAACTGACCTTGCGTTGTGACACAATCTGTTCATCCATGGGCCCTCTGCATTTCTTGTTTCTTTTTTTTTTTTTTAACATAAGTTGTCATGCCAGTATACACCAGCATTTGTTGTTTCTTTTGTCTATAAACCTCTTCCCACCTTGCCTCCCTCCCCCAGCACACATCCCCTTGCCTTTGCCTTGCTTCTTGAAATTCAACATTTACTTTGATAAGAAACATTTCCTGACCTTCAGGGTACAGCTACTTTCATTTCCACTGGAGAGTTGACCACTGAGGTTTGAAGAAAGTGTGTTAGTATAAACGAGATTGGTAGATCGATCCCAATCCAAATCAAAAACAACCGTGATAAAACACAGCTACACTTAATAATATGGTGTCTTTAAACAACAAATCAATGACGACCATCTCAGGAAATATTTTAGAATGGATTTTTTAAAGAAATGATAGTTTGTAAGCCACAGCAAAATAAAGCTGTAATCACCAGTTTCTTTTGTGGGTTCCGTGAGACCCTAAGACTGGGTTATTTTAAATGAATCAGTTTATTTGATGGGAATACTAGTCTGGGAAAGTTGTATTCTTTTTGGATGTTAGCATTTCAAGATGTCAGCAGGGACCGTTCCTGCTTCTGTTCACCGCATCAGTTCCCTGTCCCGTTCACCTTCGTAACAACCAGTATCTAGAACACATTCAACACTAATTGCTTCAGGTTGAATGATAAGCTAGAAGAAAGGTTTGTGTGCATTTGGGCAAGAGAACTTATCCAAGGATTTATGTTAAGTGGAAGGGAAATTTTCCAGAGGTGTTTTAGGAGACAGTTTTTGGCCACTGGCCTTAATGTGGCTGATAAAAAATTGACAGAAATGGGGACTGTGTTGGATCACAGTCCAGGACTGTAAAAGAATGCCTGGCTGCAATGATGTGGAAAAGATGTACCATGTCTTGTCCAAGTGGAAGCTGACATGCATTAATAGAAGGAAGATCTGGTTATTAGAACTGACATAACACAGGTACATTGCTTTGTAAAATAGCCCATCCTCAGCGGGTATTCAAGATAAAGCATTGTTTTGTAGGTAAGGTGACATCTAATGTCTTTTAAGTCATCCAATTCCCTTTATAAGAGATTATTCCAAAGAAACTCATGTGGAAATAAGCTTTTGCCCATCTTCAGCCTAGTTTTCACCTGCACGGAAACTGCTTGTGATTCTCTTGCCCGCTGTGTAACAGATACCCTCCTAGTGCTTCTGGAGGAGGAGGAGATAGTCCGTGCTCAGGGCAGGTGGGCAGCGTTTTTGTGAAGTGTCTCACCTGGTCACTTCCTCTGCTCTGTCTGGCTGGAGTCTGGCATTCCTGGGGCTGGGTGAGGGTGAGTGAGAGGGAGAGACAGGGCAAGCTGGTGAGGCCCCTTGGAGCTGGGGTTGGACCTTCGTACCCAGCACCAATGCAGGTACTGCACAGGGGATGGATAACAAAAAGTGCAGCTACCCTGAAGTACTGTTACTTTCCCCATCATCTAAAGTACTGTTACTTTCCTCATCATCTGAAGTACTGCTACTTTCGCCATCTGAAATACTGTTACTTTCCCCATCATCAGTACTGTTACTTTCCCCATCATCTGAAGTACTGTTACTTTTCCCATCATCTGAAGCACTGTTACTTTTCCCATCTGAAGCACTGTTACTTTTCCCATCTGAAGTACTGTTACTTTCCCCATTATCTGAAGTACTGTTACTTTCCCCATCATCTGAAGTACTGTTACTTTCCCCATCATCTGAAGTACTGTTACTTTCCCCATCATCTGAAGCACTGTTACTTTCCCCATCTGAAGTACTGTTACTTTCCCCATCTGAAGTACTGTTACTTTCCCCATCATCTGAAGTACTGTTACTTTCCCCATCACCTGAAGTACTGTTACTTTCCCCATCGTCTGAAGCACTGTTACTTTTCCCATCTGAAGTACTGTTACTTTCCCCATCTGAAGTATTGTTACTTTCCCCATTATCTGAAGTACTGTTACTTTCCCCATCATCTGAAGTACTGTTACTTTCCCCATCTGACCTGTCCTCTGTGTGTGTTCCTCTCTTGGAGCAGCCTCGCAGGACAGTGGCTATGATTTGGGCAGGCTCTGTGTATTCCCAGCTGCCACCCAATAGGACTCTAAATTGCACCTCCACTTCTAAAGCCAGGTTGGCCACCCTCTCCCCACCTGCTGGAGTGTGCGGCAGCTTCTGACTATGCAGAACTCAGCACTTGGGCCCTGGAGCGGGGGCGCTGCCTCCCGGCCTGTGACCTGGGGCAGGTCACTTATACTTTGCCTGACTCAGTTTCCCTCATCTTAATAGTTAGCTATTATTATTATTTTGGTGATAGGGACAAGTAACAGTTGAAGAAACCAAATAACTAAAAGGACTATGGTGTAAAACCTAAATCATAACCAGGGGAGGGGCATGCAGGTCACATGGTAGTTGGCATGGTGGTTATTTAGTCCTTGAGGTCATTAAGTGGCTTGTGGTCAGAGGCAGGTGTGACGTGAGAAATCCAGAGAATCATGAGGGGGTGGGGCAAGCCTAAGGGAGGCTCTGCTGCCAGAGAGGCCAGATTCCATGAGTCAGAAGGAATCATCCCGATCCTAGCAGAAAAGCACGGAGCTAGCCTGGCCAAAGCATTCCGACCCCTGGGCCTCTCCTCCAGGCACTTCCTGTCCAGATGGGCAGTGGTCCCAGAGCCTGGGAAAGCTGCCCCACATGTGAGGGCAGGAGGTGTGTCTGAAGTGAGTGAGAAGCCGGTATGAGCCTTAGTTGCTGCTCTGGAAATGGGAAGAAGAGATGTAGGTATGGTGGATTGGGAGGCTGGGCCCCCCAGAGTTCCACAGGCATGTGCAGTTGGTCCGTCTCCTTGATGATTAAGTCCTGTGGGGGAACGGCTCTGTCAACATAGTCCAAGAGACATCCATTGATGCCTTAGCGTTACCTGAGGTCAAGATGCCTGCAGTCAAGCAGAGGAGACTCACGCAGAAAGTCAGAACTGCATTATCTTAGTGCCCAGAACAGAAGTGGGCATTTTGACATTGCAGTCGCAAAAGGAGGAGATGGTCAACTACAGGTGGCTGGCTTAGTTTAGTAATAGCAAAATATTTACAAATATTTAAAAATTATATTTACCTCCCCATGACAGGTCTTGCGTAGTTGGGCAACCTGGTGCTAAAGATAAGACTGGGCCTTTCCTTATAAACCTTTTATACATTTGTGTTGTTTTGACATTTAAAAATCAGAATAATTTTGACATTAAAAAAAACATGATAAGCTCCCATAGTACTTAGCACTGGAACTGTCCACATTGGGAATACATGATTTACAATGCCAAGAATGATGTGCTGAATTTATCGGGCAAATTAAAGAGAAAATAAAATTTCTTTGAGTATTTTTTAAAACCCCAGGAATGAGTGCTATGCATGCCACATGCTAGCATGCCAGATAAAATAGATGTGCAGTCAGAAACTGAAGGATGTGCCTCTTGACCTTCGATTTGACCTCTTGTGCCTTTGATTTTGTGTCATGTATATATATTACTTATTTGAGAATTATTCATGTAATTGTAAAAGTGGATGAGGAAATGATATAAAAACAGCTACTCGTGGAAGGTCGGCCTTTGTGTTAAGTGCTGTGTGCTCCACCTCATTCCTAGAGCACGGAGCATTTGCAGAGGCTTGGGAGGGAGTGGACGTGTCCCTGATGCTAAGAGCAGAGGTGAAGCAGGGCCCTCGGGCAGCCGGAAGGGCATCCCGAAGAGATGCCTGCCAGCCGCCGTTCTCCTGGCAGCAGGACACGCTGGGAAGCACCTGGCAGGAAGTGAAGAGTTTCCGATTGTCAGCAGAGGGGTGGGGCATCCCCAAGTCTGAGGCAAGCACACCGAAAACCAGCTAAGTTGAAGGCTCATCTGCATGGCAAATGGTGAGGGCAAAGTCCAGCTGCCAGCCCAAAGTAGAGTGCTTTTAAAGCAAGCTGCTCTCAAATCATTCCCAAAATCCAAAGCTGGTGTAGCTGCAGTCAGGGAAGTTCAACAGGAAGTGGGCCAGGGGTAAGACAGAAGCATATCTTTATGTGGTTCTCCATTTGGGAGCTGAACATCATGAGGGAGGACGAGGCACCCTAGTAAGGACTGGTGTTTGGTGTGTCGGGTGTGGGGGACGTGGAGGCTGGGTGGGTGGTGGCGAGGAAGTGGGTGGGGCCAGATGGAGCAATTTGAATTGTTTCTTTTGCTGCAGACAATAGGAGCATGATAAATTTGTCAGCAGGGGAGCCACGTGATCAGATTTCTGCTTTAGAAACAGGGAAGAGCTCAAAAGCCTGGAATGATGATATCAGAGCTGGAAACCCTCACTGAGTTCCAACCCTCTCCTTGTGTAGCAAGCAACTTGCCAACATCATCAAACCCTTCATTTAAACTCAGAAGAAAAACAAAACAAAGCAAAACAATGCAAGCCCCAAACCCTTCCTGTCATTGACCCTGGGTCACAGTCCTATTTCTAACAGGCACATTTTAATTACTGGCAACTCAGTTCCTTGATCGTGTCTCTACGGCAGGCTGGAGTCTTTACCCTCGAAGATGACCTCCACATCTGTACTCTGGTGTCCCACTTTTTTCTTTGTCTCTTGAACTGGACCAACCCAAGGCAAAATTGTGATGTTGGTAGCACTTATTTTTTACTTATTTTACTTCCTTACTCGTACTACAAGATCATCTGAATTAAATTTGAATTAGATGATTATGTATGTTATTTACTTTATTTAGTTATAAAACAGAGTTTAGTAAAAACAAATTATAAAAATGCGTATACAGGATGAAAGACTTACGGTTACATATGACTGGTCTCATCTTTTAAATTAAAATATTATCTCCCAAAAGACCTAGTGAGGTTAATGAGTTTCGTGAGCCCAAGCAACTAGCTGGTAGCAGAGTTAAAACTAAAACACTTAGTCATACTGGCCTATTTTTCATCATGTCCTTATTTCGGTATTGATTAGAGAGTATTCCTTCAGTTATTGCTGACTAGAAAACTATGCAAGACTTAGTGGTTTAATAACAATCAGTTATCTCTCATTGTTCTGTGTTGGCTCGGTGGTTACAGTCATGTGTTGGCTGGGGCTGTATTCATCTGAAGGCTCAGGTGGCCTGGGCACCCTGGATGGCTTGCTCGCCTGGCTGCTGGTTGAAGCTGGAACTCGGGCATAGACTTAGACAGGACTCTTCATGTGGCATGGATACCTCACACCATGGCAACTGGATTCCAAGAATGAGATTGCCAAGGGCCCCGGGCAGAAGCTGCAAGACTCCTTATGACCTGGCCTCAGAAGTCCAGTAGTTCCCTTCCACCACATTCTATTGGCCACACAAATCCCCGAGACCAGCCCAGACTGAAGGGGAAGGAAATCAGAGCCCACTTCCCAATGGGAGACATGACAAAGGACGCCATCTTTAATTTGCTACAAGGAGAGTGGAGAGAGTAGGAAAAGCAGAGGCTATACTGAATGGGTAAATTTGAGAATCATTGCAGTAAGAGTTTAGTGCAACATAGAGTAAGTTAAATTAAGTCAAAAGAAAGCTGGGTGGCATGCTTTTAGGCATTAGGTACACAGGAATCAGTAGGATATCTTCTCTTGTCTTTCAGCACTCATGTTCTGTTAGGACACAGACATTAGAGAGACAGTCATTCAGATTTTAAGTTTTAAAACAGAAATGGCTGTTACTTCATAAATCCATCCATCCATCCATCCACCCACCCACCCATTCATCTATCCACCCATCCATCCATGCATTATTTATTTATTTATGTATTGAGGTCCTGGGGCTAAGAGCTCAGATCATTGAGCTTACATTCTAATAGGGGGAGAGATAGACCCATTGCAGGCAGTGATATGAAGAAAATAAGACGAAGAGGGGCAGTAAAGGGTCGGGTGGAAGGGGAGCTGCATTCCAGTTAGGGTTATTGGAGAAGTTTTCTCAGAGGACAGGAGAGATAGAATGACACTTGTGGGAGGAACAGGATGCAGCCAGGTAAATATCTGGAGCAGAAACTTCCAGGAAAATGCAAAGGTTCCTGGGGCACAAATGGGTTTGGGGTGTTCAAGGACCAAAAGAAGGCAGTGTGGCTGGAGCTCTGTGCCCAGGGAGCAGGGCTGTGGCGTGAGAGGTCAGAGAGGCCTGAGGCAGTGCTAGGAGTGCAGAGAGTCCAGAGCTTGCCCCTCCTGGGGCCACTGCTCTGCACAGAGCAGGTTATACGAGGGGCCAGTCCTCAGGGATAAAAGCTGCACGTGGTTCGAGTGAGTTTATAATGAGGGAGGGGTCATGGGAGGCTCAGGTTGGAGGCAGAGGAGGATACTAATAAAGATGATTAATGTTTAGTTATCCTAATCGTGTTCTTCTCACAGTCCCATTTAAACCTTATAATCTATGCAAAATGGGTGCTCTTATTATCCTAAATAGAGGGTCAGTGATCACCTGTCACTTTCCTGGCTTGCTGACTTTGAAGTACCCCTAGGAGGCATCTAGGTGGATGTGTGTAAATAAACCATTGAGATTCCACCTTGTTCATATTTGGCACTCAGTAAAAAAGTGTTGCATGTAATAGGGGTGAGATATAGAATTTGAAGTAGCTCCTCCGTGGTGCTGAACCTGAGCAGGTAGATGTGTCTATGTTACAGCTTGCTGGGTACAAGATGAAGTTGCTGAAATGTGAATTCAAATCCACTCTACTTTCCAATAAGGACTTTTTGTGTTCACGTGGTGGTCATGTGTTTCTTTTTTTGGGTGATGAGTCTCAACTCCATTCCTGTGTTTAGGGAGAGCCTTTCTCACCTTTATTTGGCAGAGCCCAGTTCCCATTGAAGGCATAGGATCCAGACCCTGAGAACGAGATGCACCAGCCCAGGCTTTCGCCAGAAGCAGGGACACAGAACCTGTCTTAGAGGCATCATTAGAGGACTGGACATGATGGCCAGAGGCTGCAGGGACAGAAGCTCCAGGGCATGTCCAGGAACTGGGCTCAGGGGACATCGTGGTGCCACCTGCATATCTGAGCCCGTGGAGGTCCTCTGGTCTATTCAGTTCTCTCATTTTGACTTAATTTTGTTTTTGCTGGCTTTTTTTTTTTTTTTTTTTTAGAACTTATCACAAAACTAACTTTATTATATTTTTCCCAGTTAGATTTTTGTGTTAAATATCTTCACTGTCTTGGTGACTTCTGGTTCTTATTTTCTTGACGCACACAATGTCCTCAGGCTTCTTTTGATTTTCTGTACACCTCTTGACACCCCGCATGACTCTCTGCCCAGATTCACTCTCCAAAGTGCTTGCTGCAGACTGGCTTTTGGTCTTTCTTGATCTCAAACGCGTGGAGTCTGAATATCCTGTTTCTCCTTTCCCTTCCTGATTCTGCACAAGAATCCCCGTTCTCTTCTGCCCTTTGCTCTCCTCTGCCACCTTAGGTTTTCTTAAAAAATTGCCCAGTTCATTTACGTGATCACATTTATTGTGCAGAGTTGAGGGTGGTTCTCTCGTAATTATTTAGTCTCCACTATGTCTGTGGTTATATACCCTTTCTTATTGCTGATGCTATTTGTGTTTGATTTTCTTTATTTCTTGGCCTGACTTAAAGAGGTTTGTCTGTTTTATTTTTATTTTAAAAATAATCAACTGTTTATTTTTACTTCTCCACTGTGATTTCCCCCTTTATTTCTTTAATGTTTGAGTTTATATGTTTTTTCTATTTAGTTTGGATTAAATTTTATTATTATTTTGCTATACCCTTGTGTCAAGTGCTTAATTCATTTATTTCATTATTTTGACTTCTAAAAAATCAGTTAATTCTCTTAAGTTTTCCTTTATGGCCTACATTGAGCAAACTCCACGGGTTTCTGCAGGGGGCATACTAATTGTAATTCAATTTCAATTTTGTTTTCAATGTGTAGGCCCAGATTTATTCAAATGTCGAAGTGCTTAGAGTTATTGGCTCTTCTTTTGTTATTAAAGTCGGTTTTATTACATTGTGGTTAGAAAAAATAGTATGAAGGATTTTAATTTTAGATAAAGCATAAATATCTTTTTCAGCCTCAAACATGATAAATTTCTGACAGTGTTCCAAAGATGTGTAATGGAATATATATTATCTGTTGGAATATAGTAATATATACACATACACACTGCCATGTGCATATGTTTATATGTCATATTTAGTCAATGCAGTTGAATTAGCAGAGTCTTGGAGTCATCTTGATGCAAGTGTGTTGAGGCAGACTCGTCCATTTTATCCTCAGCTCAGTCACAACTACCTAACAGGACCTGATTCATACTGGAATTAAGTAAATATTTTTTGAATGAAATTCGGTGGTCCCCAGCTTTTTTTGGCACCAGAAACTGGTTTGGTGGAAGACAGTTTTTCCTTGGTTGGTGGTAGGGGATGGTTTCCATGGATGGTGATAGGGGATGGTTTCCATGGATGGTGGTGGGGGATGGTTTCCATGGATGTGGTAGGGGATGGTTTCCATGGATGGTGGTAGGGGATGGTTTCCATGGATGTGGTAGGGGATGGTTTCCATGGATG
>PVKV010025398.1:0-29738 GCA_004027835.1 Alouatta palliata
AATGAGGCAGCCTACTCACTGCCTGCAGAGGCTTTGCTGAGCTGGTGTGGGCTCCGCCCAGCTGCCGTGTGAACTTCCCTGCAGTCCAGTTTATACCGGTGTAGTTAGAACTGCCTCTGCAATTGCAAACTACCTCCGCAGTGGCAGACTGCCTCAGTAATGGCGGACCCCCCTCCCCCACAGAGCTGGACCGTTCCGGGTTCAGCTGTGCTTGCTGTGAAACTCTCGATCCAGAGAGTTTCCAATGGCAGTTTTTTTGTGGGGGTGGGACCAGCTGAGCCTGATCACCTGGCTCTCTGCCTCAGAGCGTTTTTTTTTTTTTTTTTTAAGTTGTATGGTCACTGTCTCCCCGGTGTTTCAGCCGCCTGTTGAAAAGGTGCCGGGATCTGTATGATTTCCCGTGCGGTGACCCACTGCGCCGGCTGAAACCGCGGGCCCTGGCGTTTTTTTGTCTGGGAAATCTCCTGGCCTGGCTGTCTGTGTCAGTCCCCTTTTTTAATCAAATGAATGGGCGGCTCTGCCTTCCTGGAGTTCCAATTGCCAGCTAAAACGGCACCCGGACCCACGCATTTTGTATTGGGAACTGCTGCGCCGGGGCGCCGCTCCAAAACGGCCGCGTAGGCGAAAACAGCCGAGCCGGTGAAAACAGCTGCGCCGGCCAAACCAGGTGCGCTGGCGACCCGTGGGGCTCCTCCCCCTGGGAATCTCCTGGTCGGTGGGCAATAAAAATCCGTCTGGGAATGTGGCGTCCACTCACCCTCCACGCTTTCACTGGGAGCTGCTATCCTCAGCTGCTCCTAATCGGCCATCTTGGATCTCCCTCACCGACAACTCCTCATTTTAAGACCATCAGCTTTCATGATATTTATTCACTATCACGAGAACAGCACAGCAAGATTCTTTCCTCTTGATTCAATTACCTCCCGCTAGGTTCCTCCCATGACACATGGGAATTTTGGGAATTACAATTCAAGATGAGATTTGTGTGGGGACACAGCCAAATTATATCGGCAAGTATATGTTCACTTTATAAGAATTCAACAAAATTTAAAAATGTGACCATGCCATTTTGCATTTATGCCAGCAATATGTAATTAAAAAAAACCTTAATTAAAAATTACTCAGTTCAAAAGGTGCAAATAAAAGCATGCTTTTTCTTATATATGATATTTTTAAATAATTTTAGGTCCTGGGTTTTATAATATCCTGAACAATACTATAATTGCCAATATTAGAAATATCTGCTCAAAGAAACAGAAGAAATGTGCCTTTGGTTCTTCTGTTCCTCGGACTTTCTTCTTGGTTCAGAAAGAAGCTTGTGTTACCCCAGGGCCTGCTGATTATTAGGTAATACATTCATACCAAAATAGTATTCTTTATGTTGACTATCAAGCTCTTAGGTTTCCCTTGAAATTACATGTTATAATTAATAGAAAAAGATGTCAAACAATCATTATAACAATATTCCATATGTTAAGGAAAGTGGGAGAAGTATTGAACCTATTAAATATAGAGAAATGGTAGAAATATAAAGACAGAAATTGAATCTAGTAGAGATGAAAAATGTAGTGTTTGCAAAAATATGCTCTGAGGATGTGTTCATAGGAAGGTGATCAGAATAGTGAAGGTGCACAAATTTCAACCATGTCACCCAAAGAACATTTGAAAAAAGTGAAGATGTTTAATATAGAGCAGTAAAGACTTACAGAGAATAAACTAGACATTGGTTTTAACATTGAAAGCTTTCTAATATGGAGAAAGTTCTGTGTGACATATGGAATTCTATCAAGACCAATAGGTGAAAACTGTAGGGTTTGATGTTTCAGTTCTGTGAAAGTAATAACTGAATTTTGTGTGTTACAGTTTTAAGATGTATGGTATCATTTTAAGAGAACAATAGCAGGAACAATGAAAAACAAACCAGAAAATATATGCATAACAATTTAAAGGTGGAAATTGTTACATAACTACATTGAAATCTCTTGCCCGTAATTGCAGATACATGAATTCTTATGTGTTTTATTTTTCTGAGGGTTGTTTTCTATGTATATCTGCTCAAAGAAGTTTATTTTCTGTGTAAACATCTATTTTAATTTTTTTAATCGTTAAGAGACAATTCTTTGTGTGTTTTGTGTTTCTGCACACCTTTGCTTGGACCTCCTTTTTACAGATGATTGTACAGCAAACAGCTTTCAGAGATACAATGTCTCCATCCTAAGCAGAGGGAGTGCTTAGTGCTCTTTATAAAAGATTCGGGTTCCCAGAGCTCACAGTTTTTCTCCCATAACAAAGCCCACTTTGTGTGCAAGTATTTATTTTGCCCCATCACCCTTGTCCCCGGTAGGACTTTAGGGCAAAGAAGACTGCTGCAAATGTGCTGTTGTCATGCTGTTTGTTATGCCATGAGTAATAAAGTTCTTTGTCTCTCACTCAGAAGTTTTGGATTTTTCTGTGAAACTGTGGCAGGTTAACTTACTAGGTTAAAGTAGGGCAAAATTTCAGACCCATCATAGTCCTTCCTATTCACATATTATTAACTTATAGACATTTTTATTTTATTATATTTTGCTCCCACAGGTCCCAGTAGTGCATCTGACAGCCTCCTCAAAGTGGCTCTCTAGTTTCTGTCAATTTAATTTATATTTCATTAAATGTACAAGTTCATTATTAAATGGCAATTGTAAGAACAAGTTTAACATACCTACTGTACTCTAAAGTCATTTTTTTAGCTTACTAGATTTCTAGACTTTGAGTTTTTTAATTTCTGTCATCAACCTTTGATATTTATCTTTAATTTCATTGTTCATTTAGTCTGATCTATCTATCTATCTATCTATCTATCTATCTATCTATCTATCTATCTATCTACGTATCTACCTACCTAATTACCTACCTACCTACGTGTGTGTGTGTTTCAAATATATATCTATATATATATCTATATATATAGATATCTATATATATATATAGATATCTATATATATAGATATATATATAGATATATATTTGAAACACACACACACGTAGGTAGGTAGGTAATTAGGTAGGTAGATACAAATATATATCTATATGTATATCTATATATATATCTATATATATAGATATATATATAGATATATATAGATATATATTTGAAAGAGGGTCTCACTCTGTTGCCCAGGCTGGAGTGCAATGGTGTGGTTTTGGCTCACTGCACCCTTGCCCTTCTGGGTTCAAGTGATCCTCCTGCCTCAGCCTTCTGTGTGGCTAGGACCACAGGCGCAGGCCATTACACCTGGCTATTTAAAAATTTTTTTGGTAGAGATAAGGTCTCACTTTATTGCCCAGGCTGATCTTGAACTCCTGGACTCAAGTGATCCCCTGCCTCAACCTTCTGAAGCATTGGTGTTACAGAGTGAGCCACTGCACCCAATATATATTTTTAACTGTGGTAAAAAACCACGTAATATTAAATTTATTATCTTAACTATTTTAAGTCCTGATATAAGTATATTTTAAATGCATCATGAATATTAGTAATTTTTAGAATATTTCTGCTCTATTTTGTTTCAAATGTACTAACAGTTTATTATTCTTAGTAACCTAACATTTAGATAAAAATAATTACTGTATTTATTCTTCACTGTAGATATTGAGAAGTCTAGCACAGTGATTACTAGCATGATCTCTGGACTCATAGTGCTTGAATATATACTTTTTTGCTCTGCAACTGATCTTGTGCATGTTATTTTAACTCTTTATGCTTAGTAAAATGAAGATTATAATAGCACATACCTAAAAGTGTTACTGCTAATACTAAGTGAATCAAAAAATTCTTTGAATATCTTATGGCATGTAGTATGGACTCAGTTAATTTCTTATTCTTGTTGAAAATCTAAAACTACCTATAGGTATAACTCAGACTCAATTTATAGAATATTTGACAAACTAAAATCAAGAGCGAAATATAGATCCTAAACATGTCTGATTTAAAAAAAAATCAGTCTGGTAAACTTTTTGTTTAATTGTAGTATCAATTGATTTATGTTTAATTTGGTTATCAACATGTTTGTATTTGCCTGCATTACACTATTTTATATATTGTATTGGTTCATTTGTTTTGCCACTTAATTTTTTTTATTTCCATAGGTTATTGGAGAACAGGTCATGTTGGGTTACATGAATAAATTCTTTATTGGGGATTTGTGAGATTTTGGTGCACCCATTATCTGAGCAGTATACATTGCACCATATTTGTAGTCTTTTCTCTCTCACCCTCTTCCACACATTCCCCCTGAGTTCTCAAAGTCCATTCTGTCATTCTTATGCCTTTGCTTCCTCATAGCTTAGGTCCCACATATGAGTGTGAACATAAGATGTTTGGTTTTCCATTCCTGAGTTACTTCACTAAGAATAATTGTCTCCAGTCTCATCCAGGTTTCTGTGATTGCCATTAATTCATTTCTTTTTATGGCTGAGTAGTATTCCATTTATGTGTGTGTGTGTGTGTATACACACACACAATATTCTATTGTGTGTGTGTATATATATATATATATATATACACAATATTCCATTGTGTGTGTGTGTGTGTATATATATACATATATATGTATACATATACACATATATATGTGTGTATATACATATATATACACACACACACACACATATATACATACACATTACACACACACACACACAACATTCCATTGTTGTGTACACACACACCCCCCACAGTTTCTTTATGCACTCATTGGCTGATGGGCATTTATGTTGGTTCCACATTTTTGCAATTGTGAATTGTGCTGTTATAAACATCTGTGTCTAAGTATCTTTTTTGTATAATGACTTCTTTTCCTCTGGGTAGATAACCAGTAGTAGGATTGCTAGATCAAATAGTAGTTCTACTTTAAGTTTTTAAAGGAATCTCCACACTGTTTTTCATAGTGGTTATACTAGTTTACATTCCAACCAGCAGTGTAGAAATGGTCCCTGTTCACTGCTTACATGCCAAGATATATTATTTTTGGATTTTTAAATTATGGCCATTCTTGCAAGAGTAAGGTGGTATTGCATTGTGAAGTTCAGCCTTTTTTCATATGTTCCTTGGGCATTTGTTTATCTTCATTTGAGAATTGTATATTCATGTCCTTAGCCCACTATTTGATGGAATTGTTTTTTTGCTAATTTGTTTGAGTTTGTTGTAGATTCTAGATATTAGTCCTTTGGTAGATGTGTAGATTGTGAAGATTTTCTCCCACTCTGTGGGTTGTTTGTTTACTCTGCTGACTGTTCCCTTTGCCTTGCAAAAGCTCTTTAGTTTAATTAAGTCCCAGTTATCTTTGTTTTTTGTTTTTTTGTTTTGTTTTTTTTTTGCATTTGCATTTGTGTTGGGTTCTTGGTCATGAAATAGTTGCCTAAGCCAATGTCTAGAAGGGTTTTACAGATGTTATCTTCTAGAATTTTTACAGTTTCATATCTTAGATTTAAGTTATTGACCCATCTTGAGTTGATTTTTGTATAAGGTGAGAGATGAGGATCCAGTTTTATTGTCCTACATGTGGCTTCCCAATTATCCCAGCACTGTTTGTTGAATGGGTTTTTTTTTTTCTTCTACTTTATGTTTTTGTTTGCTTTGTTGAAGATCAATTGACTGTAAGTATTTGGGTTTATTTCTGGGTTCTCTATTTTGTTCTATTGGTCTACGTGCATATGTTTATACCAGTACCATACTGTTTTGGAGACTATGGCCTTATAGTGTAGTTTGAATTCAGGTAATATGCTGCCTCTGGATTTGTTCTTTTTGCTTGGTCTTGCTTTGGCTATGTGGGCTCTTCTTTGATTCTATATAAATTTTAGGACTTTTTTATTTTTTTAGTTTTTTGAGAGTGATGATGTTATTTTATTGGAATTGCATTGAATTTGTAGATTGCTTTTGACTGTATGGTAATTTTTACAATATTGATTGTACTCATCCATGAGTATAGGATGTGTTTCCATTTGTTTTTTGTTGTCTGTAATTTCTTTCAGCTGTGTTTTGCAGTTTTCCTTGTAGAGGTCTTTCACCTCCTTAGTTAGGTATATTCCTAAGTATTTCATTTTTCTTGCAGCTTTGTAAAGGGGTTGAGTTCTTGATCTGATTCTTAGCTTGTCATTGTTGGTGTATAGGAGAGCTACTGATTTGTGTACATTAATTTTGTATCTGGAAACTTTGCTGAAGTCTTTTATCAGTTCTAGGAGATTTTTGGAGGAGTGTTTATGGTTTTCTAGGTATAAAGTTATATAATCGGCAAACAGTGACAGTTTTACTTTCTCTTTACCAATTTGCATGCCCTTTATTTCTTTCTCTTGTCTGATTGCTCTAGCTAGTACTTCCAGTACTATGTTGAATAGAAGTGGTGAGAGTAGGCATCTTTGTCTTGTTCCAGTTGTCAGAGCTAATGCTTTCAACTTTTCCCCATTCTGTATTATATCGGTTGTTGTTTGTCATAGATGGCTTTCATTACATTGAGGTATGTCCCTTGTATGCCAATTTTGCTGAGAGTTTTAATAATAAAGTGATGGTGGATTTTATCAAATGCTTTTTCTGCCTCTATTGAGAAAATCATGTGATTTTTGTTTTTAATTCTGTTTATGTGATGTATCACATTTATTGACTTGTGTATATTAAACCATCCCTGCATCCCTGGTGTGAAACCCACTTGATCATGGTAGATTATCTTAGATTATCTTTTTGATGTGTTGTTGGATTCAGTTTCCTAGTATTTTGTTAAGGATTTCTGCATCTATGTTTATTAGGGATATCAATCTGTAGTTTTCTTTTTTTGTTATATCATTTCCTTGTTTTGGTATTGGGGTGATATTGGCTTTATGGAATGATTTAGAGATGTTTCCCTCTTTATCTTTTGGAATAGTGTCAAAAGGATTGGTCCATTTCTTCTTGAATGTCTGGTAGAATTCAGCTGTGCATCCTTCTGTTCTTGAAGTTTTTTTTGTTGGTAATTTTTTATTACCATTTCAATATCGTTGCTTGTTATTGGTTTGCTCAGGGTATCTGATTCTTTCTGATTTAAGCTGGATTGGTTATATCTTTCCAGGAATTTATCTATCTCTTCTAGGTTTTCTAGTTTTTGTGTGTAAAGGTGTTCATAGTAGCCTTTAATGATTTTTTATATTTTTGTAGTGTCAGTTGTAATATCTCTTGTTTTGTTTCTAATTGAGCTTATTTGGATTTTCTCTTTTCTTTTCTTGGTTAATCCTGCTAATGGTCTGTCAATTTTATTTATCTTTTTGCTTTTTGTTTTATTTATCCTTTGTATTGTTTTGTTTCAATTTCATTTAGTTCTGCTCTGATCTTGGTTATTTACTTTGTTTTGCCGAGTTTGGGTTTGGTTTGTTCTTGTTTCTCTAGTTCTTTGAGGTGTGACCTTAGATTGTCTCTTTGTGTTCTTTTAGACTTTTTGATGTAGGCATTTAGGGGTATGAATTTTCCTCTTAGCACTGCCTTTGCCATATCCCAAAGTTTTGATAGGTTCTTTGTTGACTCTGTCTTGATGACCTGTCTAGTATTGTTAGTGAAGTATCGAAGTCCCTCACTATTATTGTGTTGCTGTCTGTCTCATTTCTTAGGTCTAGTAGTGTTAGATGCATATATGTTTAGGAATGTGATGATTTTCTGTTGGACAAGGCCTTTTACTGTTATATAATGTTTTTTGTCTTTTTAAACTGCTGTTACTTTAAAGTTTGTTTTGTCTGATATAAGTGGAAATACTTCTACTGGCTTTGGGTGTCCATTTGCATGGGATGTCTTTTTTCCAATCCCCCTTTACCTTAATTTTCTATGAGTTTTTATATGTTAGGTGAATCTTTTGAAGGAAGCAGATAGTTGGCTTGTAAATTCTTATTCCTTCTGCAATTCTGTATTTTTTTAAGTAGAGCATTTAGGCAATGTACATTCAATGTTAGTATTGAGATGTGACGTACTATTCCATTCATCATGCTATTTGTTGCCTATATACCTGGTTCATTCATTCCTTTCTCCTCTCCTCTCCTCTTTCTTTTCTTTTCTTTTTTTCTTCTTTTTTGAGACACAGACTCACTCTATCGCCCAGGCTGGAGTGCAGTGGCAAAATCTTAGCTCACTGCAACCTCTGCCTTCCAGATTCAAGCAATTCTCATGCCTCAGCCTTTCAAGTAGCTGGGATTATAGGCACACACCACCACGCCCTGCTAATTTTTGTATTTTTAGTAGAGACAGGGTTTTTCCACATTGGCTAGGCTGGTGTCAAACTCCTGACCTCAAGTGATCTGTTTCCCTCAGCCTCCCAAAGTACGGGGATTACAGTTGTGAGCTACTGCACCTGGTGATTGTTTTTTGTTTTTAATTTTATTTTTGTTTTTCAGGCCCTGTGAGATTTATGGTTTAAAGAGGTTCTGTTTTGATGTGTTTCTGGGATTTGTTTTAAGATTTAGGGCTCCTTTTAGCAGTTCTTATAGTACTGGCCTGGTAGTGGCAAATTCTCTCAGCCTTTGTTTGTCTGAAAAAGGTTGTATATTTTCTTCATTTCTGGAACTCAGTTTCACTGGATACAAAATTCTTGGCTGATAATTGTTTTGTTTAAGGAGGCTGAAGATAGGGCCCCAATCTCTTCTAGCTTGTAGGATTTCTGCTGAGTAATCTGCTGTTAATCTGATAGGTTTTCCCTTACAGGTTACCTGGTGCTTCCGCCTCACAGCTCTTAAGATTGTTTCCTTGTGTTAACTTTAGATAACTTGATGGCAGTGTCCCTGGATGATGATCTTTTGAGATGAATTTCCCAGTTGTTTTATGAGCTTCTTGCATTTCGATGTCTAGGTTTCTAGCAAGGCTGGTGAAGTTTTCCTCAATTATTTCCCCAAGTACATTTTCCAAATTTCTAGATTTCTGTTTCCTCAGTAATGCCTAATTATTCTTAGGTTTGGTCGTTAACATAATTCCAGACTTCTTGTAGGCTTTGTTCATATTTACTTATTTTTTTTCTTTCTTTGATTGGGTTAATTCAAAAACTTTGTCTTCAAGCACTGAAGTTCCTTCTGCTTGTTCCATTCTATTGCTGAGACTTTCCAGAACATTTGACATTTCTAGTGTCCATTGTTTCCTGAAGTTTTGATTGTTTTTTATTGATGCTATTTATTTCATTGAATATTTCTCCCCTCGTTTCTTCTTTTTTTTTTTTTTTTGAGATGGTGTCTCGCTTTGTTACCCAGGCTGGAGTGCAATGGCACAATCTTGGCTCACTGCAGCCTCCCTCTCCTGGGATCAAGCAATTCTCTTGCTTCAGCTTCCTGAGAAGCTGGGATTACAAGTGCACACTGCCATACCCGTCTATTTTTTTTGTGTGTTTTTTTAGTAGAGATAGGTTTCACCATGTTGTGCAGGCTGATCACAAACTCCTGAACTCAGGCAATCTGCCCATCTCAGCCTCTCAAAGTGCTAGGATTACAGGCATGAGTCCACTGTGCCTGGCCTTGTTTCTTATATATGTATTTTTTGATTTCCTTAAATTGGGTTTTGCCTTTCTCTCATGCCTTTTTGATTAGCTTAATAACTTCCCTCTGAATTCTTTTTCAGGTAAATCAGTGATTTCTTCCTGATTTGGATCCATTGCTGGTGAGCTCATGTGATTTTTTTGAGGATGTTAATCAACCTCGTTTTGTCATATTGCCAGAGTTGGTTTTTGGTTCTTTCTCATTAGAGTAGGCTCTGTTAGAGGAAAGGTGTAGAACTCAGGCTGTTTTCAAGGGAAACAAGATTCTTTTGTCCCACTAGGTGTTCCCTTGATGTATTATTCTCCCCACTTTCCTAAGGATGTGGCTTTCTGTCAGCCAAGCTGTAGTAATTGTTATGTCTCTTCTGGATTGAGCTACCCAGCAGGTCTTTTAGGCTCCTGGCTAGTACTGTGGGTTGTCTGCACAGAGTTCTGTGATGTGAAGCATCTGTGTGTCTCTCAGCCATGGATACCAGCACAGTATTTGAGGTTTCTCCCAGTTCCTGCAGGAGCAGTCTGCTTTCTTCAGTGCGTCTGTGTGTTCTCTCAGCTTTCCTGATTTATTTCCATGGTAGATCTGGAGCAAAAGTTCATGACCTGAGACTCCATACACTCCTCTGTCCATCCAAGTGGGATGGAATCTAGTTCTGCCTCCCATCTGCCATGATTTCCATTATCCACTTTTCCTTATTTTGTTCTTTCTTGGATTAATGAAATATTATAATCAAATAAAATATTAATGAAGTATTTTATTTTATTCCATTTTGTCAACTTCTATTACATTTTTTAGTTTTGTTTTACTATTTTTTTATCACCTATTGCAATCCAATAAAAAGGATGACCTTTACCACTTTCTCAATAAGACTAACTTAGAACATTTTAACTTCATTTTGTTATCTTGTATTTTATTTAATTATTGTCACACATTTTAAATCCACATATTTTAAGTTTTTTGAATATTATTATTTTGTTGTGTGGATTACATTTATTTTTCTATTGTGCTTCATTCCTTTTTGCACTTGTATTTTTATTAAAAATGGAATCATTTTTCTTCTGTCAGAAAAACTCCCTTTAGCATTTCTTCTGGTCCAAGTCTGATGCTGAATATTACAGTTTTTGTTTGTCTGAAATGTATTTTGTTATTTTTGAATGATTTATTTTTGAGTATAGATTTTTAGGTTGGTGATTATTTTCAGCACGTTAATAATATTTTTTTATTTTAGAGTTTCCGTTTTTTCTATTAAGAAGTAAGCAGCCCAGCTTATTGTTTCTTCTTCAAGAGAAATTGTCTTTGGTTTTTAACCTTTGATGTGTCTGAAATGTTTTTTTCTTTTTAATACATTTGCCTGAGGTTTGCAGAACCTTTCAGTTTCCGAGTTTATGTCTTTTATCAGTTTTAAATAATTCCTGGCTATTATCTTTTTATGTATTTTGTCATATCATTTCTTGCTGTTCTTTCTGAGACTCTTATAAATGTTAGAACTATTCACCATGCCTCGAACACTCTTAGAGTTCTGTATTATAACTTTTTTTGTTTTCTTGCTACAGTTTAAATATTTTCTACTGAGTTGTAATTTAATTCATTACTGTTATTTCAACTATGGTTAAATCAATGTATTGACTTCTTAATTTTTGATAATGTATTTTTTAATTCTAGAATGCCTGTTTAATTCTTTCTTAAAGAATTTATTTCTTAGGATAAATTCTTTATGATTTCAACTATTTCTTTTCTACTTATTGAACACATTAATCATAGTTTTATTTTATTTTGTTTTTTTGAGATGGAGTTTTGCTTTTATTGCTCAGGCTGGATTGCAATGGCACTATCTCGGCCCACTGTAACCTCCACCTCCCAGGTTCAAGCAATTCTCCTGCCTCAGCCTCTTGAGTAGCTGGGATTACAGGCATGTGCCACCATGCCCAACTAATTTTGTATTTTTAGTAGAGATGGGGTTTCTTCATGTTGGTCAGGCTGGTCTTGAATTCCTGAGGTGATCTGCCTGCCTTGCCCTCCCAAAGTGCTGGGATTACAGGCATGATCCACTGCACCTGCCCTAATCATAGTTTTCAAAAAATTTTTGTCTGCAAACTTTAATATCTGGATCACCCATTAGTCTGTTATTTTATGTTTTTTTCTCTTGATTTTTGATCATGCATTCTGTTTTTGGCATGCTCCATATTTTTTAATAGCATACCAGATAACTGTGCATAAAACATTGTAAAGATTTTAAATGATGTTATTTTTCTACTAGGGACGTTTCATACTTTCTTCTGCAAGACAGATATGGGTGAGATAAAATAACCTTAATCCAATTATGAACTGTGTTAATTACATTTTGCTATTACTTAATTTACCTCTTGGTTGTTTTATTTTCTTAAGTGTAGTATTCTGGGGATATCAAATATGAGCCTGATGTTTTTGAGGGCCCTTCTTTCCATCAGGTTCTTAACTTTACTCTTTGATATCTCTGTATTTCAATTTGTTGGCCTAGATTTTTAGCCTCACACTGCCTTTATTTCTTACAAATATCTTGATCAAGAAATAGGCCATGTGTTTTGATGCTCCTAAAATTTGCAGTTTTGTCATTCTGGCCCAGTAAGACACAGTTCCTTAGTAGCATTTCTCCACTAGGCCAAATCTTAAATGTTTACTCTTTTGCCTTTATCAGAAAATGCCCTGATGGAGAATATACCTGCAGACCAGTAGCTCACCTCTCAGAGGTTCTACTTTTGTCAGAATTGTAGCCTTTTGGTCTATGCTACTTCTAGAACTCAATAATGTCTTTAAAAACAGGATTTTGTTACATTTTGTCTGAATTTATTTTTAATTAATTGTGTTGAAATGTGGTCTTTTGTAAACTACCCATTTCCTCTAGAGGGAAAGCCATCCAATGAGTAACTAATTTCTTGCTAATGTCATTCAAAGTTGCTTTTACCCCCTAAGCACTAAAAACTGCAAAATGTTTTGGAACTTTTTTATGTAATAATTTCTAGTACCATATATATGACAGTAATCAAATTATTGTAATTTTTTTCCCAAGATGGCAGATTGGAGGCAAGTGCTAATTAGCATGCCTATTCTATTTGGAAAGACAAAATAGTTTATAGCAATTCTCACTGTGAACTTTTTTTCTGAAAAGCAATGCAAGAACTTAACAGGAAAACTGAAAGAAATCACAGACCCTTTGAAAGAAGTGGCAAGCTGCAACCCACACAGTGAGCCATGTGAAAAACTAAGTCCTCGGAGTGTGAAAGGCAGAGAGAATGCCTTCAGGATATACACCCACACTGGGGAACCTGGCAATCCACGCATGGGGGAATGCTGTAACTCTACCCAGTGCTAGAACTGATTTAAGGAGCAACGGGGAATATAAAAGTATTAGCAGTGTGGGAAGAGCCTTGCAGGCATCAGTCTGCAGTGCAAACCAAGGGAAGCCATTCCTGATTCTATGTCATTGGGGATCTCGCAAAAGTCTGCTAACTAACTCAGGCAGTGGTTGCAGGTTGAGAGAATCTCCCAGTTGAAATTTGTTATATAATATCCAGTGAGGATTAGTTCCCTTGGCCAGAACCAGGGAACAGGTGGGAAGTGTGCTGCAGCCACAAGTGCAGGAGCTGCACACTGTGGCTTTACAGGTAGAATGAGGAGCATGGCTTGAAAGCTGGTTGCAGTATCTGTGGGGAAGTCTTATGACCTGAGGCATTGAGTTCTGAGTATTAAGTACTTAGAACATAGATAGCTGCTGCTAGCAGGTGTGAGACTTGCTTTTCCAAGTGCATGGGAGCTGGATGGGGTTTACTGCCACCTACTACTTCTGACTCCCTGTACAAACTTATTTGTACATCAGAGACAGATATGCTGCTCCATGGAACATTATCTCACTGGCCAGTGAATTTCTCTGACCCTCACTAGGGCCACTGTTGGAGTAGCAGAGGACTAATATCCAGAATCTACAAGGAACTCACACAAATCAGCAAGAAGGAAACAAATAACTTTCATGAAAAAGTGGGCAACTGACATGAATAGATATTTATTAAAAGAAGATATACAAATGGCCAACAAACATATAAAAAAAAAATACTCAACATCACTAGTCATCAGGGAAATGCAAATTAAAACCACAATGCGATACCAACTTACTCCTGCAAGAATGGCCATTGTTAGTATTATTATTTTTTGAGACAGGGTCTCACTCTTTCACCCAGGCTGGAGTGCATTAATGTGACTGTGGCTCACTGCAGCCTTGATCTCCCAGGCTCAAGTGATCCTCCTACCTCAGTCTCTCCAGTAGCAGGGAACACAGGCATATGCCACCACACTCAGTTAATTTTTGTATTTTTTGTAGAGATTGGGTTTCACCATGCAGCTCAGGCTGATCTTGAACTCAGCTCAAGTGAACTGCCTAACTTGGCTTCCCAAAGTGGTCGGATTACAGGTGTCAGCCACTGTACCCATCCAAGAATGGCCATTGTTAAAAAGTAAAAAACAAAGCAAAAAAAAAAGCAATATATGTTGGGGTCATAAATAAGGAATGCTTATACGTTGGTGGTGGGAATGTAAGTTAGTACAATCTCTATGGAAAACAGTATGGAGATTTCTTAGATAATTAAAAATAGATCTACGATTTGATCCAGCAATCCCACTACTGGGTATCTACCCAATGGGAAAGAAGTCAGTATATTAAAAAGACACCCGCATGTGTATGTTTATTGCAGCGAAATTTACAATTGCAAAGATATGGAACCAATCTTAGTGCCCATTGACAAATGAGTGGATAAAGAAAATGTGGTCTGTACACACTATGTAATATACTACGCAGTAATATTACTACTGAGTTATACTACTCAGCCATAAAAACGAATAAAATAATGTATTTTGCAGCAACTTGGATGGAGTGGGAGGCCATTATTCTAAGTGAAGTAACTCAGGAATGGAAAACCAAATACTGTATGTTTTCACTGATAAGTGAGAGCTAAGCCACGGGTATGCAAATTCACACAGAGTGACATAATGGACTTTGGAGATTCAGAAAGGGGAGGGTGTTAATAGGGATAAAAACCCACTTATTTGGGTACAATGTACACTACTCAGGTGATGGGTGCACTAAAATCTTTGAATTCACCTCTATACTATTCATCCATGTAAGGAGAAACTACTTGTACTCCAAAAGCTATTGAAATAAAAAAATTATACAAATAAGTTGCTTTTCAGCTTCAAACAATCTAAAAGCTAAACAAAATAATAATGCTGGCTTAGATATTCTATATTCAAAGGCTTTCACATTTTTAAGAGACATGACTGTGATTGTTCTGTTTTTGAAAGTGATAGAAGCTACCTGTATTATTTTGAGTAGTTAGGTTGGAATAATACCATGTGGAAAAAAGTGGAGACGTGCCATCTTCAGCATTTTGGGTAGAGAGGCAGATTGTGTCATGAATACATTAGAGGGGTAATGGATGTTTTAGTAAATTAATGTTACCAAAAAATGAACAAAGAAAGAGAGATGTCTATTCTCTACTGTGTGTCAAATTCTGAAATATTAACTGTGAATCTAAAATTCTGAAATAGAAACAATGAAGTATGTAAAAAAAGAAAAAATAGGTTCTTGTCCTTTTTGCATAGTTGGAGGATTTGCTGCTGTTTTTTCCATTTATTAACTGAATACAAATAAATTGTATGACAAATTAGAGTATCACAAGGATTAATTGATCATTAAAATATTAGATTACTAGATTGTTCTAGCCTATTAATTTAAATATTCAATGCATACAAAAATTATGATATTTAAGAGAGTGAGTCATTTTACTTAGAAAATATATTAACCCATAATTGCCACATAATTAAATTAATTGTGAATATATTTCTGTTAATAATAAATTGTTAACAAATCATACTATGTAATTGGCTAAATATATTTTACTAATATGTTATTGAGATAGCAACTTGCTGGTTATGAAATAGAACAAGAATTGATGTTTGAATTTGACATTAGAGTATGTCAAATTTTAAGTATTTAAGTAATGTGTACAGATCCATTATACTTACCTAGAGTTTCATATAATCAACTTTTTCCATTTTAATATCTCATTGACATTTATTTCTGTATCATATTTTTAAAATTTCATTTTAAAAATAAATGTGTCTTTATTTAATGCTACACAATATTGATGATCTTCATTGCAAACTTATTATTTATAGTGCCTCTTGTATTGATAAAAATAAATGGTATACTCTTTTTAACCCCTTCTTTCAACATGCTTTTTGGTATTCACAGTATGGTGGAATTTCTGATGAATTACCTAACTTGACTAACAAATATGCTGCCTTCTTGTCAAGAGCTGAAAGAACTATGGAGATATCAGATATGGTAAGAAGACTCCTACTATCAAATATTTTCATTATGTAGAAATCATGGAGGAGGCTGCATAACATAAAAATTATATTAGGACTTGAGTGAGGTAACTGGTAGCCTGCTGTAATGTCCTTGGTTAGATTGATACTTCTATATTTTTAAAGTTCAACAAAATTTTTGAAGCTAAGCCAAAGTACAGAATTACTATATGAGAGATTATCACATGGAACATCCTTTGTAGGGACGGAGAACATTCATTCTTAGGACATATATGAAAGTTGAACTTGTTGTGTTGTGTATGGAGTAAAAGATTTACAATAGGTTTGACTGATTTTACTCATAGTGCAAATTTTTTCTCTTTTCAATGTGAATTCATCTTGACATCTAAGACTCCTCAGTGATTTATTTTTGCTCCTGTTGACCTGCATGTTAAATGATGTGGCTGTAAATTTTTCTGAATTTCTATTTTTAATAAATAACTAACATTGAGTAAATTGAAAACAGTAAAGCAGATTAAATTTAAAAATGAGTAGTTAATTGTTTAAAATTGAATTTACAAATATATCAAAGTAAAATTTAGAGTTAAAAAGTTGGACCCAATGGTAATGTTAATATAGTGTAAATGTTTGTATCCCCTTAAAATTCATATGTTGAAATCCTAACTCCCAAGGTGATGGTATTAGAAGGTGGCAATTTCTGGGAGGTTATTATGTCATGGGGGTGGAGACCTCATAAATGGGATTAGTACTCTTATAAAATAGGCCCAAGGGGGCTCATTGGCCCATTTTACCATGAGGACTCAGAGAAGGCACTGTCTATGAGGAGGCAAGGCCTCTGCAGATACTCAATCTACTTGTGCCTTGATGTTGGACTTCCCAGCCTACAGAACTGTGAGAAATAAATTTCTGTTTATAAGCTACCCAGTTTATGGTATTTTGTTATAGCACCCCAAACAAAGACAAATGTTACAGTATAGACTTGTGTGAACAAGGTGTTATTAAAATACATTTTTATAGAAATTGGACCATCTTTGCAAGATACTGTTAATAACAAATTACAGAAACAGAATTATTAAACAAGATTTAAAATGTAGCTAATCAATGACAACATAGTGTAGCTTGCTGAAATAAAATTCTGCTAGGTAAGATAATGACAACAGTTGATTTATAATATTTTTGATTGTGACATAACTGGTACAAGATCAGGATGAACTACTTAAAGGGAATGACAAATGTAGTGCTAGTTAATATAACTGTGAATGTCTTGGAAATTGTAGGAATTAGATTAATTTGGTGAAAGCTATTCAGAATGGACTTTTTTTATTTTCTGAGGCATTATTGGAATTTGAAATATAGTAAAAATTAGCATCAGATCTATTCTATGAGATTTTTTTTGTAATTATAAATTCAAAAGACCATTTAAAATCATCTAAAAATTTTCTTGTGGTAGATTCTGAGTAATTGTTAACTAAATGTGCTTTTTAAAATGGATTATTTCTTCATCTTGAGGACTTTTAGAGTTGGATTGTATTTCTCAAGTGAGTCATTATTATGCACACATCAGGATCCATTTTGAAGTATGCCCTGACTAATTTTTTACTAATATAAAGCTTTTATGCTTAGGAGTTATTCAATGGATTCAAAGTTATTTCTATTATATTACAGGTAGTAGGAAAAAACAATGAAAATTTCGGAGAGCATCCATAGGAAAGCATATATATATGTTAAACGTTATGTCTGTAGTGAAGAAGATGGTGCACGTGTGCTCTAAAGGAAGACAAGTTGTTTCCCCAATATTTCTGACTTAATTTACATTTTTTTCCTTTAAATTTGTCCCTCTTTAGATCTGAAAACTTCTTTTTAGTGTTGTCTCCTCTGGCACAAAACATTTGTGATTAAAATTATTCAATGGGACTCTGGTTATCCAAGAAGCAGAATAGTTTAGTCACATAGAAAGTTTGATTTTTGAATCTATTTTAAAAATGACAGTACACTTCAAACAGGTGCATATACAATATGTATGTAATTAAAAATCCAAGTTACTGCTCTCAAAACAAAATTCAAATAATATCTCAAATATATGGGGTAATAGAATTAATTTTATTATTTACTTTAAATAAAAATAAAGAAAATTTACCTCCCAGGTATTTTGTTATGGATATGCTGCACTCTTTAAGGAGGATTTGATAGTTTAATTTTCCAAGTTGTATTTTTACATTAAAAATATAGCTGCCTTCCAGACTTCTGGTTTCATATGAAAGACGTATTTCTTTTACAAGATCCCAAATAAATATTTTTTCTTTTAAAAAAAACTATGACATAAGCATTAGTTGATTATAAAAAGAAAGAAAAATGGAGGATGAACACAAGACAAACATCTGTTTACCAAGCATTGTAAAAGCAGAAATTGGAGAAAATAATTAAGTGTTTGATATAGAAAACATAGTTATTTCAAGCTGAATAAAAACATATGTTATTAATCTGAGTAGCTCTACAATATGCCAGAGGATAAATATAAAAATATGTATGTCCTTTTTACTTTTTTTTTTCATTTTCAGAAGATCCTTACTAAAGAAAATATCCTTGAAGCTTCCACAGAGTAAAGTAACTGGGTAACTTACAAAGCGATGAGAAATATGACTTATGTCAGGTATTTGCTTAGTAACATTAGCAACATTTCAAGGCTAGAACATGATGAAGTAATATTTTCTTAAATTTCTCAGGGGAAAAAATTTTGTATATAGAGTTCTCCCTCTAGCTAAAATTTTAATTAAATGAATCAAGAAAATAACTTTCTGACATGCCATAGTTCAGAAAGTTCAGTATCTCTATATCTTCATATGTGGAGTTGCTCCTTCAAAATAAAAAATAGAAAAAAAAGTGGGGTGACATAAAGACAAAGAAGAATATAAACTGAGCATTTCCTAGACAGAGTAAACAAAAGTGAAAACAAATTAATAAAGAAGTCATTTTAGCTCATACATGACATGTTCTTCAAGAGAAAGGAGTTTGATGACAAAATTCATCACTTGTGTTTGGCCACACTACTTGGCTCTGTAGGTAATAATAATGTTAATATAAATCCTCATTTAAAATTGATTTATTTTAAAATCACAATAAAGTGATATAGGAGCTGAAGGATGAAATAGCTGTTATAAAAAAGAACCAACCAGGTGTGAGATGAATAACACAACAAAAAATTGCATAATGCAATTGCAAGTATTAATAGCAGAATAAACCAAGCTCAGGAAAGAATCTCAGAATTTGAAGACTAGTTCTCTGAAATAAGACAGTCAAAATGAGGAAAAAAAGAATAAAAAGGAATTAGCAAAACCTCCAAGAAGCATGGGCTTATATAAGGTGGCTAAATCTGTGAATCATTGGCATCCCTGAAAAGGAGGCAGAAAAAGCAAACAACTTAGAAAACGTATTTAAGAATATTATCCATGTCTACTTTCCCAATTTTGCTAGAGAGGCTAACAGTCAAATTCAGGAAATACAGATAACTCCTGCAAGATTCTACACAAGAAGATCATCCCCAGGAAAGACACAGAATTCTTAGATTTTCCAAGATTGAAATCAAAGAAAGAATTTAAAGGCAGCTAGAGAGAAAGGACAGGTTACCTACAAAGGGATCTCTGTGAGGCTAACAGATTTTCCAAGGTTGAAGTGAAAGAAAGAATTTAAGGGCAGCTAGCGAGAAAGGGCAGGTTACCTACAAAGAGATCTCCATGAGGCTAACAGCTGACCTCTCAGCTGAAATCCTATAAGCCAATTGATTGGGGGCCTGCATTCAAATTTCTTAAAGAAAAAAATCTTCAACTAAGAATTTTATGTCCAGCTAAATTGAGATTCCTAAGTGAAGGAGAAATAAGATCCTTTTCAGATAAGCAAATGTTGAGGAAATTTATTACCACCAGCCCTGCCTTACAAGAGATCTTGAAAGAAGCACTATATATAGAAAGGAAGCACCACTACCAGCTAATACAAAACACACTTAAATACACAGGACCAGTGTGACTGTAAAATAACTATTTGAACAAGCCAACATAATAACCTGCTAATAGCACAATGCCAGTATCAAATCCACACATATCAATACTAACTTGGAATGTAAATGGGCTAAATGTCTCACTTAAAAGCCACAGAAAGACAAACTAGATAAAGAAGCAAGACCCAATAGTATGCTGTTTTCAAGTGACCGATCTCACATGTAATGACTCTAATAGGTTCAAAATAAAGGGATGGAGGAAAATCTACCAAGCAAATGGAAAACAGGAAAAAAGCAGGGATTGCAATTTTAATTTCAGACAAAACAGATTTGAAAACGCAAAGATCAGAAATAATAAAGAAGGGCATTACGTAATGGTAAAGGGTTCAATTCAACAAGACCAAACTATTCTAAATATATAGGCACTCAACAAGGGGAACCCAGATTTATAAAGCACATTCTTAGAGACCTAAAAAGAGACATAGATTCCCACACAAGACTTCAACACTCCACTTACAATATTAGACAGATTATTGAGTCAGAAAATTAACAAAAATATTCAGGACCTAAACTCAACGTTGGACCAAATGGATCTGATTGACCTTTTCAGAACTCTTCATCTCCAAACAACAGAATATATATTCTTCTCATTGGCACATGGCACATACTCTAAAACTGACCACATCATTGGACATAAAACAATCCTCAACAAGTGTGAGAGAACTGAAATCATACCAAACACACTCTGGACCATAGAGCAATAAAAATAGATGTCTAGACTATAAAAATTACTCAAAATCATGCAATTATATGGCAATTTAACAACATGCTTCTGATTGACTTTTAGGTAAATAGAAATTAAGGTGGAAATCAAGAAGTTCTTTGAAAAGTATTAAGAACAAAGATAACACATACTAGAACTCTGGAATACAGCTAAGGCAGTGTTAAGAGGAAAATTCATAGTACTAAATTTCCACATCAAAAAGTTGAAAAGGAGGGGCAGAGCCAAGATGGCCTACTAGAAGCAGTGGTGGTCAGAGGTTCCCACTCAGAAGAAGCAAATAGCATGCTCATCCTACACTGGCTACTGAGGTATCCAGGTTCCATCATCAGGACTGACTAGGTGGTTGGCATGAGCAATGCCGAGCTAGAAAAAGCAAGGTGGTGTGTCAGCCCACCTGAGAGCCACATGGCACAAGGGGCACCTCCAGCAGCAACCAAGGGAGGCAGTGAGTGAGTGTGCTACCTAGTCTGCGAAACTGTACTTTTTCCATGGATATGTGCAACCCACAGATCAAAAGATTCCACTTGTGAGCCCACGCCACCAGGATCTTAGGTCCCAACCACAGAGCTGTGCAGATTCTCAATAGTCAATTGGCTGTAATCTGGCTAAGACTACTGAGTTCCTGGGGGAAGGAGTGGCCATTATCACTGTGGCTGCCTGCTGTCTAAGCCATCTGAGCTCCCTGGGGGGAAGGCAGCAGCCATCACTGAGGCTGCTGGCTGCCTAAGACAACTGAGCTCCCCATGGGAGGGATGGTCATCATCACTACAGCTGTTACCTGCCTAAGAAAACAGCTTCCCAGGGAGGGATGGCAGATATCACTGTAGCTGCTGGCTGCTTAAGCCACTGAACTCTCGGGGGTGAAGGGCAGCAGCCATCACTGTAGCTCCAGGTCACTGTTTTTTCCTGCTGGTGCCGGGGAGACTTGACGGCTTGGTTCCAAGAGCTATTCCTCACAGTGCAACACACTAGCTATGGCAGATCATGGCCAGACTGACCCATACCTGCTCAATGGGTTGGGCCTCCCTGCAGGAACACCAGCAACTCCAGCCAGTGGCTTAGGGACAGAACTCTGATTTCCCTGTGTCTGTGCCCCTAGGGGAAGAGGTCGCCATGGTCTCTATGGACTAGCAAAATAAGTCTTTTTTCCTTCTAGCTCTGAGGAATCTGGCAGCCCAGATGAATGGGTTAGCCCCAAGTGCAGCATATCCCCTCAACCAAGGGACAACCAAAGTGGTTTGTTAAATAGGTCTTGGTTCCTGTGCTCCCCAAGTTGGGTGAGAGCCCCCAACAGGGGTCACCAGACACCCTATATTGGAGCGTTTCTACTGGCATTAGGTTGGTGTCCCTCAAGGTCAGAGATCCCAGAGGAAAAAACAGACACCCATCTTTGCTGTTCTCCAGCCCTTTTGGGTGACATCTCCAGGTGCAGGAGGGACCCAGATGAATAGCGCCTTAAGAAAACCCTCAGTAAACCACAGCAGCTCTACATAAGAGGGATCTGACTATTGAAAGGAAACCAAACGAAGCAACAACAACAGCATCAACAAAAAAAGTTTCTACAAAAACTTCATCCAATGGTCAGCAGCCTAAAAGATTGAAAGTAGACAAACTCATGAAGATGAGAAAGAATCAACAGCAACAACAACAAAAAAAAACCACTGAAAACTCAAAGGCCAGAGTGCCTCTTCTCCTTGAAATAATCACAACACTTCTTCAGCAAGGCTACAGAACTGGATGGAGGATAAGATAGATGAATTACAGAAGTAGCCTTTAGAAGGTGGTTAACAAACTTTACTGATGTAAAGGAGCATGTTCTAGCCCAATGCAAAGAAGCTAAGGGCCATAAGAAAAGGTAACAGGAGCTTCTAGCTGAATACCGAGGTCAGAGAGGAAAATAAATGACCTGATGAAGGTGAAAAACACAACATGAGAACTTTATAATGCAAACACAAGTATCAGTAGCCAAATCAATCAAGCAGAATAAACAACATCAGAACTTGAAAACTGTCTCTCTGAAATAAGGCATGCAGACAAGATTATAGAAAAAAGAATGAAAAGGAACAAACAAAACCCTCAAGAACCTTGGGACTATGAAAAAAAAAGACCGAACCTACGACTGATTGGAATACCTGAAAGAGATGGAGAATGGAACCAAGTTCCACACACTTTAGGATATCATCCAGGAGAAATTCACCAACTTAGTAAGACAGGCCAACAATCAAATTCGGGAAATCCAGAGAATTCCAGTAAGATACTTCAGGAGAAGATCAACCCCAAAACACATAATCATCAGATTCTCCAAGGTTGAAATGAAAAACAAAATGTTAAGAGCAGCGGAGATAAAGGCCAGGTCACTTACAAAGGGAAGCCCATTAGACTAACAGTGAACCTCTCGGCAGAAACAATGCAAGCGAGAAGAGAGTGTTCGCCAGTATTCAACATTCTTAAAGAAAATAATTTTCAACCCAGAATTTCATATCCAGCCAAACTAAACTTAAGTGAAGGAGAAATAAAATCATTTTCAGACAAACAAATGCTGAAGGAATTCATCACCACCAGTCCTGCCTTGTAAGAGCTCCTGAAGGAAGCACTAAATATGGAAAGGAAAAACTGGTAGCAGCCACTGCAAAAACACATTGAAGTACAAAGATCAATGAAACTATGGAGAAACTGCATTAACTGGTGGACAAAATTACCAGCTAGCATCATGATGATAGGATCAAATTTAATAACATACCAATATTAACCTTAAATGTAAATGGGCTAAATGCCCTAATTTAAAATCACAGACTGGCAAATTGGATGGAGTCAAGAACCATCAGAGTGCAGTATTCAAGAGCCACATCTCATGCAAAAAGACACACTGAGGCTAAAAATCAAGGGATGAAAGAAGATTTACCAAGCAAATGGAAAACAGAAAAAAGCAGAGTTTGCGATCCTAGTCTCTGACAAAGCAGACTTTAAAAACAGAAAAGATTAGGAAAAAAAAAATAAAATAAAAAATAAAAAAGGACATTACATAATGGTAAAGGGATCAATTCAATAAGAAGAACTAACTATTCTAAATATATATACACTGAGTAAAGGAGCACCAAGATTCATAAAACAAGTTCTTAGAGCCCTACAAAGAGACTTAGACTACCACACAATAATAGTGGAATACTTTAACACCTCACTGTAAATATTAGACAGATCATTAAGACAAGGATAGTCACGGCTTGTACTCAGTTCTGGATCAAGTTGAACTGATAGATATTTACAGAACTCTCCACCCCAAAACAACAGAATATACATTCTTTATAGTGCCACATGGCACTTACTCTAAAATTGATCACATAATTGGCAGGAAAACACTCCTCAGCAAATGCAAAAGAATGGAAATCTTAAAAAAACAGTCTCTCAGATCACAGAGCAATCAAATTAAAACTCAAGATTAAGAAACTCAGTCAAAACCACACAATTGTATGGAAATTCAACAACCTGCTCCTGAGTAACTCCTAGGTAAATACTGAAATTAAGGCAGAAAGAAATAACTTATTAGAAATCAATGAGAACAATGAGACAACCTACCAGAATGTCTGGAATGCAGCCAAAGCAGTGTTAAGAGGGAAACTTATAGCATTAAATGCTCACATCAGATAGCAAGAAAGATCTCAAATGGACACCCTAATATTACAAATAAAAGAACTAGAGAAGCAAGAGCAAACAAATCCAAAAGCTAGCAGAAGACAAGAAATAACTAAGATCAGAGTGGAACTGAAGGAGATGGAGACACAAAAATTATTTCAAAATTAATGAATCCAGGAGCTGGGTTTTGAAAAAATCAATGAAACTATGAAGAGATTATATTAACTTGTGGGAAAAGCTAATGTAGCTAGGATAATAAAGAAGAAAGAAGAATCAAGTAGACACAATAAAAAATGATAAAAGGGATATCACCATTGACCCCACAGAAATATAACAACCATCAGAGAATAGTATAAATAGCTCTTTGCAAATAAACTAGAAAAATCTAGAAGAAATAAATAAGTTCCTGGATACATGCACTACCCCAATACTAAAGCAAAAAGAAGTTGAATCCTTGAATAGACCCATAACAAGTTTGAAATTGATGCAGTAGTAAATAGCCTACCTACCAAAAAAAGCCCAGGATCAGATGGATTCACAGTAAAATTCTACCAGAGATACAAAGAGGAGCTGGTAGCATTTCTTCTGAAATGATTTTAAGCAACTGAAAAGGGGGGACTTCTCCCTAACTCATTTTATGAGGCCAGCATTATCCTCATACCAAAACCTGGCAGAGACAAAGCATAAAAAGAAAACTTGAGGCCGATATCCCCGATGAACATTGATGCAAAAATCCTCAATAAAATACTGACAAACCAAATCCACGGAGGGGAGCAAAACACACCAAGGCCCGTTTGGGTCACAAAGGGAAGGAGAGCATCAGGAAAGACAGCCAATGCATGTGTGGCTTAATACCTAGGTAATGGGTAGCTAGCTAATCACTGTGACACACGTTATCTATGTTGCAAACCTGCGTGTTCTGCAAATGTATCCCAGAACTTAAAATAAAATAAAATTAAAAAAAAAGTTGGAAGGATCTCAAATTAACAACCTAACTTCACAATGGGGAAAATTAGAGAAGCAAGAATAAATCAACCCGAAATCTAGTAGAAGATGAAAAATAACAAAAATCGAGCTGAACTGCAGGATATCAAGACACAAAAACACATTCAAAAGATCACCGAATTCAAAAGTTGGTTTTCAAAAAAATTAATAAAACACATAGCCCACTAGCTAGACTTATGAAACAGAGAGAAGACTCAAATTAACACAATTAGAAATGACAAAAGAAATGTTAATATAGACCCCACAGAAATAAAGACAGCCATAAGAAACTGCTACAAACACCTGTACACACAAACTACAAAACCTAGAAGAGATGGATAAATTCCTGGACACATATACCCTCCAAAGACTGAGCCAGGAAGAAATTGATTCCCTGAACTGACAAATAATGAGTTCTGAAATTGAATCAGTAATAAATAGCCTACCAACCAAAAAAAAAAAGCCCACGACCGATGGATTCATAGCTGAATTCTACCAGATGTACAAAGAAGAGCTGGTATCATTCCTACAGAAACTATTCAAAAAAAGCTTGAGGAGGTGGCACTACTTCCCAAGTCACTTTATGAGACAAGCATTATCTTGATGTCAAAACCTGGCAGAAACATATAAAAAAAAAAAAACAAAACAACCCACCAAAACCCAAAGTAAAAAAAATTGAAGCCAATATCTTTAGTGAACACTGTTGCAAAAATCCTCAATAAAATACTTGAAAACTGAATCCAGCAACCTATCTAAAAGCTAATCCACCATGATGAAATAGGCTTTATTTCCAGGATTCAAGGTTGTTTCAACATATGCAAATCGATAATGTGATTTATCACATAAAGAGAACTAAGGACAAAAACGACATGATTATCTCAATAGATTCAGAAAGGCTTCTGATAAAATTTAACACCCTTCCATGTTACAAACTCTCAATAAACTAGGTGTTGAAGGAGCATACCTCAAATTATAGAAACCAATTAGGACAAATTCATAGCCTAACTTTCACTGAATATGCAAAAGCTGGAAGCATTCTTTTTGAAAACTGTCACAAGTCAAGTATGCCCTTTCTCACCACTTTTATTCAACATGGTATTGGAAGTCCTAGCAAGAGCCATCAGGCAGGAGAGAAAAATAAAATGCATCCAAATAGGAAGAGAAGAAGTCAAACTATATATGTTTGCAGAATAAGTGATCCTATATTTAGAAAATCCCATAGTATTGGCCCAAAAACTCCTTCAGCTGATAAAAAAATTCAGAAAAATTTCAGAATACAACATGAATCTATAAATGTCATTAATATTCCCATAGAACAACAGTAATAAAACTGAGAGCCAAATCATGAATGAACTCCATTCACAAAGGCCACAAAACAAATTACTTAGAAATACAGCTAACCAGGCAGTTGAAAGGTCTCTACAATGAGAATTACAAAACACTGCTCAAAGAAATGAGAGAAGAGAGAAGACCCAAACAAATGGAAAAACACCATGCTCATGGATGGGAAGAATCAATATTGTTAAAATGGCTGTACTGCCCAAAGGAAGTTGTCAATTCAATGCTATTTCTTTGAAATTACCAATGACATTCTTCACTGAACTAGAAAAAGACTTTGAAAATGCATATGGAATGAACATTCTCATGCACGTCATTATAATAGAATGATTTATAATTCTTTGGGTATATATCAAGTAATGGGATTGTTGGGTCAAATGGAATTTCTCTTTCTACGTCCTTGAAGAATTCCCACACTGTCTTCCACAATGGTTGAGCTAATTTACACTCCCACCAACAGTGTAACAGTGTTCCTATTTCTCCACATCCTCTCCAGCATCTGTTGTCTCCAGATTTTTTCATGATCGCCATTCTAACTGGCGTGAGATGGTATCTCAGTGTAGTTTTGATTTGCATTTCTCTAATGACCAGTGATGATGAGCACTTTTTCATATGTTTGTTGGCCTCATATATGTCTTCTTTTGTAAAGTGTCTGTTCATATCCTTTGCCCACTTTTGAATGGGCTTGTTTGTTTTTTTCTTGTAAATCTGTTTTAGTTCTCTGCAGATTCTCGATATTAGCCCATTGTCAGATGGTTAGATTGCAAACATTTTTTCCGATTGTGTTGGTTGCCAGTTCACTCTAATAACTGTTTCCTTTGCTGTGCAGAATCTCTGGAGTTTGATTAGGTCCCGTTTGTCTATTTTGGCTTTTGTTGCCAATGCCTTTGGTGTTTTAGTCATGAAGTCCTTGCCTATGACTATGTCTTGAATGATTTTGTCTAGATTTTCTTCTAGGGTTTTATGGTGGTAGGTCTTATGTTTAAGTCTTTAATCCATCTGGAGTTAATTTTAGTGCAAAGTGTCAGGAAGGGGTCCAATTTCTGCTTTCTGCACAGGGCTAGCCAGTTTTCCCAACACCATTTATTGAACAGGGAATCCTTTCCCCATTGCTTGTTTTTGTCAGGTTTGTCAAAGATCAGATGGTTGTAGATGTGTGGCATTGCCTCCGAGGCCTCTATTCTATTCTACTCGTCTACATCTCTGTTTTTGTTCCAGTACCATGCTGTTTTGATTACTGTAGCCTTGTAGTATAGTTTGAAGTCAGGTAGTGTGATGCCTCCAGCTTTGTTCTTTTTGCTTAGAATTGACTTGGCTATACGGGCTCTCTTTTGGTTCCATATTAATTTTAAGGTAGTTTTTTCCAGTTCTGTGAAGAAGGTCACTGGTAGCTTGATGGAGATAGCGTTGAATCTATAAATTACTTTTGGCAGTATGGCCATTTTAACAATATTGATTCTTCCTAACCATGAGCATGGAATGTTTCTCCATCTGTTGTGTCTTCTCTTATTTCATTGAGCAGTGATTTGTAGTTGTCCTTGAAGAGGTCCTTTACATTCTTTGTTAGTTGTATTGCTAGGTATTTTATTTTCTTTGTAGCAATTGTGAATGGCAGTTCATTCTTGATTTGGTTCTCTTTAAGTCTGTTATTGGTGTTTAGGAATGGTTGTGATTTTTGCACATTGATTTTGTTTCCTGAGACTTTGCTGAAGTTGCTTATCAGTTTCAAGAGATTTTGGGCTGAGATGATGGGTTCTTCTAAATATACAATCATGTCTTCTGCAAATAGAGACAACTTGACTTCCTCCTTTCCTAATTGGATACCCTTTATTTCTTTTTCTTGCTGATTGCTCTAGCTAGAACATTTAAAACTATGTTGAATCAGAGTGGTGAGAGAGGGCATCCTTGTCTAGTGCCAGATTTCAAAAGGAATGCTTCCAGTTTTTGCCCATTCAGTATGATATTGGCTTTGAGTTTGTCATAAATAGCTTTTATTATTTTGAGATACATTCCATTGATACCTAGTTTATTGAGAATTTTTAGCATAAAGGGCTGTTCAATTTTGTCAAAGGCCTTCTCTGCATCAATTTAGATAATCATGTGTTTTTTGTCTTTGGGTCCATGAAGTTGTGTGGTTCTGAGTTAATTTCTGAATCCCAAGTTCTAATTTGATTGCACTGTGGTCTGAGAGACTGTTTGTTCTTATTTCCATTCTGCTGCATTTACTTAGGAGTGATTTACTTTCAATTATGTGGCCAATTTTAGAGTCGTATGATGTGATGCTGAGAAGAATGTATATTCTGTCGATTTGGGTGTACAGTTCTGTAGGCATCTTTTAGGTTTGCTTAGTTCAGATCTGAGTTCAAGTCCTGGATATCCTTGTTAATTTTCTGTCTCATTGATCTGTGTTATATTGACAGTAAAGTATTAAAGTCTCCCACTATTATTGTGTGAGAGTCTAAGTCTCTTTGTAAGTCATTAAGAACTTGCTTTATGTATCTGGGTGCTCCTGTATTGGGTGCATATATATTTAGGATTGTTAGCTGTTCTTGTCACTTTGATCCTTTTACCATTATGTAATGCCCTTCTTTGTCTCTTTTGATCTTTGTTGGTTTAAAATCTATTTAATCAGAGACGAGGATTGCAGCTCCTGCTTTTTTTTGCTCTCCATCTAATATTATAACATTTAACATATTAACAATTTCTAAGTATATGATGTATTATTATTATTATTTTATATATATATATACTTTTTATTGCATTTTAGATTTGGGGGTACATGTGAAGAACATGCAAGATTGTTACATAGGTATACTCATGGCAGTGTGATTTGCTGCCTTCCTCCCCATCATCTGTATCTGTTATTTCTCCCCATGCTATCCCTCCCCAACTCCCCAGCCCCTGCTGTCCCTCCCCTTTCCCCCCCAGCAGACCCCAGTGTGAGATACTCTCCTCCCTGTGTCCATGTGTTCTCATTGTTCAACACCCGTCTATGAGTGAGAATATGCGGTGTTTGGTTTTCTGTTCCTGTGTCAGTTTGCTGAGAATGATGGCTTCCAGGTTCATCCATGTCCCTACAAAGGATGCAAACTCATCGTTTTTGATGGCTGCATAATATTCCATGGTGCATATGTGCCACATTTTCGCTGT
>PVKV010025399.1:0-29734 GCA_004027835.1 Alouatta palliata
CCTGGAACCAACCCAAATGCCCATCGATGATAGACTGGACAGGGAAAATGTGGCACATATACACCATGGAATATTATGCAGCCATCAAAAACGATGAGTTTGTGTCCTTTGTAGGGACATGGATGAACCTGGAAACCATCATTCTCAGCAAACTGACACAAGAACAGAAAATCAAACACCGCATATTCTCACTCATAGGTGGGTGTTGAACAATGTGAGCACATGGACACAGGGAGGGGAGCATCACACACTGCGGTCTGTCGGGGGGAAAAAGGGGAGGGACAGTGAGGGGCGGGGAGTTGGGGAGGGATAGCATGGGGAGAAATGCCAAATATAGGTGATGGGGAGGAAGGCAGCAAATCACACTGCCATGTGTGTACCTATGCAACAATCTTGCATGTTCTTTACATGTACCCCCAAACCTAAAATGCAATAAAAAATATTAAAAAAATAAAATAGCATGGGGAGAAATACCAGATATAGGTGATGGGGAGGAAGGCAGCAAATCACACTGCCATGTGTGTTCCTATGTAACAATCTTGCATGTTCTTCACATGTACCCCCAAACCTAAAATGCAATAAAAAGTATATAAATAAATAAATAAATAAATAAATAAATAAATAAAATAAATACACACACACATACACGTATATTCCTTAATGTGTAACAAGGATTGTACTATTGCCTTATCATGAAAGTTATTCAGTGTTATGGCCCATGAGTATCTAAACCCAGATTTTTATCCCCTACTCCTCTGGTCTCCCTCCTGATGGATCCCTGTGGTTCCAGGCAGGAATGGGCTGCCTGGGGATTCAATGAGCTCCCAGAGCCTCCCTGCTACCTCCTCCACCCCTGTATTTCACTTGGCTTGGCTCTCTAATTTGACTCAGCTCCAGGTAAAGTTGGGAACTTTTCCCACAAACACACCTGCAGCATTTCCAGTGGGGGTGTGTGTTCGGGAGAGGAGGGTCTCCCTTTCCCACCTCCATAGTTGGGGCACTCACAGTATTTGGAGTATCTCCAGGGTCCTGCAGAAGCAGTCCGCTTCCTTCAGAGGGTTTGTGGGTCCTCCCCAATGTTTTCTTGTAATGGTTTAATAGTTTGAGGTCTGAGATGTAAGCCTTTAATAAATTTTAATTTGATTTTTTTTTTTTGTATAAGGTGAGAGATAGGGATAAAGTTTAATTCTTCTGCATATGGGTGTCTGGTTTTTCCAATACCATTTATAGACGAGACTGCCTTTTCCCCAATGTATGTTATTTGCATCTTTGTTGAAAATGAGTTCACTGTAGATGTATGGATTGTTTCTGGGTTCTTTATTCTGTTCCATTGGCCTATGTGTCTGCTTTTATGCCAGTACCATGCAGTCTGTGCTATTATAGCTCAGTAGTATAATTTTAAGTCAGGTAATGTGATTCATCCAGTTTTGTTTTTCTTGTTCAGGATAGCTTTGGCTACTCTGGGTCTTCTGTAATTCCATATAAACTCTAGGATTTTTGTTCCTTTTCTGTGAAGAATGTCATTGGTATTTTGATAGGGATTGAATTGAATCTGTATACTTCCTTTGGTAGTATCAGCATTTTAACAATGTTGATTCTTCCAATCCATGAACATGGAATATATTTCCATTTTTTTGTACCTTCTTCGATTTCTGTCATTAGCATTTTATAGATTTTACCATAGAGATCTTTTACTTCTTTGGTTAAGTTAGTTACTAGTTATTTAATTTTATTTGTGGCTACTATAAACAGGATTACTTTATTAATTTCTTTCTTTAGATTGTTCACTCTTGGCAAATAGAAATGCTATTGGTTTTTGTAGGTTGATGTTGTGTGTTGCAACTTTGTTGAATTTGTTTATCAGTTCTAATTGTTTTCTTGTGGAGCTTTAGGATTTTTCAAATATAAGATAATATCATCTGCAGACAAATATAATTTGAATTCTTTCTTTCCCGTTTGGATTTCCTTTATTTTTTTCTCTTGTCTGATTGCTCCAGCTAAGATTACCAGTACTATGTTGAACAATATTGGTGAAAGGGAGCATCCTTGTCTTTTTCCAGATCTTAGAGGAAAGGCTTTTAGTGTTTCCCCATTCAGCATGATACTAGTTATGAGTCTGTCATATGTGGTTTTCATTATGTTGAGGTATGCTTTTTTCCATACACAGTGTTTTGAGGGGTTTTATTACAAAGGGATGTAAAATTTTATCAAATGCTTTTTCAGCTGAAATGATCATATGGTTTTTATCTTTCATTCTTTTGATGCAATGTGTCACATTGATTAATTTGCATTTATTGAGCCAACCTCACATCCCTGAGATAAATTCCACTTGGTCATCACGAATGATATTTTTGGTGTATTGTTGAATTTAGTCTGCTAATATTTTGTTGAAGATTTTTGCAACAACATTTATCAGACATATTCACCTATAGATATTGGCCTTTTCTTTTTTTTTTTTTAATGTGTCTTTGTCTGGTTTTGGTATCAGGGTAATACTGACCTCATTGAATGAGTTTCCCTCGTTCTCCATTTTTTGGAATCTGAGTGGGATTGGTATTAGCTCTTTTTTAAATGTTCATTAAAATTCAGCTATGAAGCCATCAGTTCCTAGCCTTTTTTTTTTTTCTAGCAGACTTTTTATTATGGTTAAGATTAAGTTCAATGTTTCTTTGTTGATTTTCTGTCTAGAAGATCTGTCCAATGCTGAAAATTAGCTGCAAAAGTCTCCAGCTACTATTGTATTAGGTCTATCTTTTTCTTTGGCTCCAAAAGTATTTGCCTTATATGTTTGGGTGATACAGTATTGAGTGCATAGTTCATGTATGTTTACATTCATTATGTTCTCTTGCTGAATTGACCCTTTTATCATCATATTGTTGGTCTCTTCCTACAGTTTTTGTCTTGAAATCTATTTTGACTGATGTAAGTATAGATATTTCTCCTCTTTTTTGGTTTCCATTGGCATAGAATATTTTTCTATCCCTTTATTTTCAGTCTATGTGTATCTTTATAAGTGAAGTGTGTTTCTTGTAGGCACATATCATTAGGTTTTGCTTTTTTATCCCTTCAGCCACTCCATGTGTTTTGGTTGGAGAATTTACTCCATTCACTTCAATGTTATTGTTGATAAGTAGGGACCAACTCCTGCCATTTTGTTGTTTTCTGTTTGCTTTATGGTTTTTTTCTTCCCTCCTTCCTTACTTCCTGTCTTTCTATTAGTGAAGGTGATTCTCTCGGGTGGTATGCTTTAATTTATTGCTTTATGTGTGTGTGTCCATTGTATGTTTTTTTATTTGAATTATCAAGAGGTTTGCAAATACTATCTTATATCTCACTATTTTAAACTTATGACAATTTAACGCTGATTGTGTAAATAAACAAACATGCAAACTGAAAACTAATAAACTCTACACTTTCACTACATCTCACTGCTTTTTAACATTTTGCTGTTTCTATTTATGTCTTACTGTACTGTCTATGTGCTGAAAAGTTGTTGCAGTTATTATTTTTGATTTGTTCATCATTTAGTCTTTCTACTCAAGTCAAAATTTCCACACCACAATTAGTGGTATACTATTCTGTATTTTTCTGTGACTTTACTATTACCAATGAGTTTCGTATCTTCAGATCATTTCTTCTTATTCTTTAACATATTTTTATTTTAGATTAAAAAACTCTCTTTAGCATTTCTTTGTATAACAGGTCTGGTGCTGACAAAATGCCACAGCTTTTGTTTGCTTGGGAAGGTCTTTATTTCTAGAGTAAACCTAACTATTTTTATTTGAGGACTTTAAATATATCATGATACTCTCTCCTGGCTTGTAAGATTTTCTTGACAAGTCTGCCATAGACATTTCAGCAATAATGGAGAATTGATGCTCCATTGTATGTTACTTATTTTTTTTCTTTGCTGTTTTTAGGAATCTTCTTTATCCTTGACCTTTGGTTACTAAATGCCTTGAGGTAGTCTTCTTTGGGTTAAATCTGCTCAGTGTTCTATAATCTTCTTGTACTTGAATATTGATATTTTTCTCTAGATTTGAGATTTCTCTGATATCCTTTTGAATAAACTTTCCACCCCTATCTATTTCTCTACTTCCTCCTGAAGGCCAATAACTTAGATTTTCCCTTCTAAGCCTGTTTTCTAAATCTTGTAGGCATGCTTCACTGTTTTTAATTTTTGTTTCTTTTGTCTTCTTTGGCTGTGTATTTTCAAGTAGCCTGTCTTCAAGCTCACTATTCTTCTTGATCAATTCTATTATTAAGAGACTCTAATGCATTCTTTAGTACATCTGTTGCATTTTTCAGCTCCAGAATTTTTGCTTGATTCTTTTAAATTATTTAATCTCTTTATTTGTCTGACAGGATTCTGAATTCCTTCTCTGTGTTATCTTAAGTTACTTTGAGTTTCCTCAAATCAGCTATTTACATTTCTCTGTCATAAAGATTATATATCTCTGTTTCTCTAGGATTTGTCTCTCATACTTTATTTAGTTCATTTGATGAGGTCATTTTTATAGATGGTATTAATGTTTGTAAATGTTCTTCAGTGTTTGAGCATTGAAGAGTTAGGTATTTATTTTAGTCTTCACAGTCTGGGCTTGTTTGTGCCAGTCCTTCTTAGGAAGGCTATCTAGGTATTCAAAGGGATTTAGGCCCTAAGCCCAATAACACTGTAGTTTTTGCAGACTCATAGAGGTATTCAGTGATCTTACACAAAATCTGGAACAATACGCTGAATTACCATGCAAAGACTCTTGTTCTTTTCCTTTACTTTCTCCCAAACATTTGGAGTCTTTTATTCTCTGGGCTGAGCCACCTGGAACTTTGGGTAAGGATGCAAGCACCCCTGTGGCCATCACCATTAGGACTGTGCTGGGTCAGACCTTAGGCCCACACAGCCGTGGGTTGGGTCTTATCGAAGGTCTTTCCTGTCATGGTGGCAAGTTCTCCCAGGCCTCATGCATGTCTGGAGATTCTGTCTGGGAGTCAGAAATTGGAATAAAAAACTTTTGCAATTTACCTGATGTTCAATTTTACTGCAGCTAAGCTGGCACTCAAATCACAATACAAAGGCCTTCCCACTCTTTACTCCCCTTTCCATAAGCAAAGGAACCTCTTTCTGTAACCATCATCACCAACAGTCCATAGAGAGTTCTATCAGGCCACTGCTGATGTTTGCTTAAAGCCCAAGGGCTCTTCTGACAGCTTGGGGTGAATGCTGCGAGGCCTCAGACTCACCCTTGGACAATGGGCTCCCTTCTAGCCCAGAGTAGGTCCAGAAATGTTCCCCAAGAGCCTGCTTGTTGCTCTACTCCACTGTGGCCAAGCTAGTACTTAGGATGCAATAACCAAAGTCCCCTTTACTTTTCCCCTGGCTTTTCTCAAACAAAAATGATCTTTCACTGTAGCCACCACAGCTGGGAATGTGCTAGGTCTCCAGAATATTTCAGACCCCAAGGCCCTGAGTGTATTCCCTAGGTGTTTCAGAGTCCAAGATCCAGGGTGTACTCCCTAGGTATCACTGATGTTTATTCAGCGTCCAAGAGCTCTTTAGTCAGCAGGTGATAAAACCTACCAGAACTGGGTTCTTCCCTTCAAGGCAGTAGTTTCCTTTTGGCCCAGGTTGTGTCTAGAAATGTCACCTGGGAGCTGTGCCTGGAATGGGGGCATCATGACTCTGCCCTATGCATTATGCTACTGTGGCCAAGCTGGTATCTAGGAAGCAAGACAAAGTCTTCTTTAATCTTCATTATCCTCTCTTTAAGCAGAAGGAAGGATTTATGTTGCTATGAGCTGCACTGCTTGACATTGGTGAATGAATGGTGCAAGCCATCCCTTAACCTTGCCAGACAAGTTCGCTGGCTCTAAGCCAGCCTAGTATGAGGCGTTGTCTAGGAATTGAAGTCCTTGTGGACTAGACAAGGACTAGTGGTAGAGTTCAAGTTTACCTATGACCCAAGAGTACTTTGGCCCACAGTGGTGAAGCTTTTCAAAAAACTCAGTTACCAACGGCTGGGTTAGGAGACTCCCCTCTGGTTAGGGCTTGTCCAAATTCTCCCTCTGCAAGGGCAATGGCTGAACTCAACACGGCTTTATTCTCTGTTGTGACAGGGTAGCGCTGAGTTCATTGTAAAGTCCTTCAGTTGCTGTGCTCTCTCTCTCTCCCAAAAATGTACGAATTATCTCTCTGTGCTGCGTGGGCACTGGGGAGGATGGGGAAGGAGTGGAGTCAGCGATTCAAGACTGTCTCTCCTAACCTCCTCTATGTCTCTTTCCACAATATGGAGTTAAAACCAGATATTATGATTGCTTCCCTCACCTTATTTTTTTGTTCTTGTGATGATGCTTTTCTTTGTGCAGATAGTTGTTGAAACTTTATGTTCCAGTAGTGGGAACAAATGGTGTCGACTTCTATTCTTCCATCTTGCTCTGATGGGACAATTTTTTAAACAACATTGGAATTATCTTTGGCGGAAATTCTCAAGTTTCCTCTAGTTTTCTAACATATTAAAAATATTGATTCTACTATCTCAATAGTATTTAGGTCCCAGGTATGTATGTATAAGTATGCATACATATTTTTTCACCCCAGTCTCTTTGCAATATGCTTTTTATATTAATTGAAAAGCCAGTTAACTTCTTTAATATATGAATCATCAAATACCTGAGATAGCTTTTTCTAGTGGCAGGTATTCAACGGCAAATCTTTTTCCCTCTCCTGTAACACAACTATGTTTTATTGATACTGGGATCATAATCTAAAGCAAATCATTCTAGTTTGGCATTTTCTAATGGGGAATTTTCTCAATTTGTCTCTATAGAAGTTCTACTTCAGGATTAATTTTGAGTCATAAATGGACTGTGTATGTGAGTGTGTGTGTGTTTGTGTGTGTGTGTGTGTATTAGTCTGGGTCCTCTGCAGAAACAGACCAATCAATAGGAGGGGTGTGTGTGTGTGTGTGTGTGTGTGTGTGTGTGTATGAAAGAGAGAGAGAGAGAAATCGACTTCAGAGAATTGGCTCTCATAGTTATGGGTGTAAAAATACAAAATCTGCAGGGTAGGCTGGCAGGCTGAACAACCAAGGAGGAGTTGCAGTTTTAGCCCAAAGGCAGTCTGCTGGCAGAATTCCCTCTTTACTGAGAAAGATAAGTAATTTCCTATTAAGGTCTTCAACTGATTGGAGGAGGCCTTCCTACATTATAAAGAGTAATCAACTTTGCTTAAGTCTACTAATTTGAATGTTATTCCCATCTAAAAATATGCCTTCACAGAAACATCTAGAATAATGTTTGACCAAGTACCTGGGCACTGTAACCTAGCAAAGTTGACACATAAAATTAACCATCACAGTATAAAAGAGGATTGTTTTAAAATGTATATGTGTAAATATATATGAAATAGATATTAGTACTAATTTATACCCTATAAATTTGTCAATGTGATTTACAAATTAGAATAATATTTTTAAAAGTTCTGTCTTTGTGAGGGCTTAACTTTTTAGGCCATTAGTATCTGTTATGGGCTGAATTATAATCCCCCCAAAATACATATGCTGAAGCTCTAATTCAACCCTAATTCAGAATGTAACAGTATTTGGAATAGTCTTTATGGAGTCTTTAATTAAGTTAAATGAGTTGATCAGTGTGGCCCCTAATACAATATAACTGATGTCTTTATAAGAAGAGGAAATTTGAATACACTCATGTACAAGGAGAAGACCATGTGAAAACAGAGAGAAGAAAATAATCTCCAAGCCAAGGAGAGAGGCCTCAGAAGAAAACAACTCTGTTGACATTTTCTTAATCTTGTACTTTAAGCCTTCAGAACTGTGAGAAAGTATTTAAGCTACCCAGTCTACGGTCCTTTATTATGACAACTCTAGTGAACTAATATGGCATTATTTAAAAATTTTCTTGCAAATCTATGAAAAGCAAGGAAACAAAAAGCAAAGTCCATGCCAATTTATGACAATATGTTATGATTATACAACCAGAAGAAATATTTAGACTCCTTTCTTTGAAAATTTTATAAAATTTTTAAATAAATATAAAAATAGGGGAACATGGCCAAAGGAAAAGGGGCTTATCACTCAAAATAAACTGCTACCTGGGTGCTGTCACTGTAGAGTTCATCTAGCTTTCAGTATGGAAATACATGAAACAAAAGTAGTAATACATCAGAATAAATCTAATAAATTTCACAGCCAAATGTCTCATATTCAAGTCACTCAGTCTCCATTTCTCACGTGTCAGACACCACTGTGTAGGGCAGACAAGACTGCCTTTACCTTCTTAGGGGTTTTTTGGCTGGGTTTTGTAAATATATTGCCATAAGATGGATCAATAGAAAAAAAAAGACATATAAATTTATTTAATACAAGTTTTATATGGCATAGGAGAATTCTTTTCTTAAGAGAGGACGTCTTTCCTCTGTTAAGGAAATGGAGACCCAAAGGCTCAGAGTTTTTGAATACTTATGGAATTGGAGAAAAAATAATACGTTGTAAAGAAGCAACTAAAGTATGTGTGGAAAGTAGAAGATAAGAGTTATTTTAACAAGATCTGTGCAGAATTCTCTCAGTTGCAACTTTCAGTTTTGATAATAAGAATGTTGCTTTCCTTCTGGTATAGAGAGGGCATTTTTCACAGGAGAATTTTATCTCCAGCTTTTAAGAAACAGAAGGAAGGTCAGAGTGATCTTACACCTGCTGTTTTTTAAGTGTTTTTAGCTCAAAATGATTCATGTGCCAGTGGCATAAATGTTCTGAGTGGCATATTTTGGGGTGATGTACCCTGAACTCCTTCAAGTTCAACACTCTATGAGGGAGGAGTAATAAGCAGCAGTCTTCATCCCAAAGGCTTTGTCTTCTAATTAAGCTGATAAAACTTAAAAAGCATATGCAAAAACCCAAAGTATTCGAAAGAACTTGTAAAAATTGTCTTTTAGAAAACTATACCACAGGAATGGTTTTAAGATATTTTTTTCCTATAACCTACAGTAAGAGATAGTTTTGATTTTATAACTAAGTATTTACATAGATGCAAACATTACACAAATAAAACAGAAACAAAATGTCAAGAAGCAATATTTGCCCTTAACTCTTATAGTGTACTTTGATTTATTCTGTTTCATTTTATGTCATTTTAGATGGCATTAGCAAAACATTAAATTAATACCATGAGACACTAATGAATACTGCAAGAATATTGCACTAAGAGATACTATTAAAGACCTAAAAAGATTTTAAGGTAAAGGGTTGAGTAATGGAGTAGACAAGAAAATCAACTGAACTTGCAATCAAAAAATCTTGATTAAGTACAGTTGTGTATACTGACTTTGTGGGCTACTGTAAGTCAATCAACTTAAGAGCATTATTTTCTCATTGATAACACCAATTGAGTCTTATTTTCTCACCTATGGACACAGAAAATAAAATTCGCCTGTCCCTTCAAATATGGCATTTGTGAAAAATAGTGATAATCAGTGTGGAAGCATTTTAAAACCATAATGTAATAAAAATTACTGCTTATTTGAATGATTAAATAGCTGAAAATAGACTATACTCTTATTCTAAATTTTAAAAGATTTATGGATATTTTTACAGGAATTTTCTTTTTTAAATTTTATCTTATAGTAAAGAAGATATTTTGCAGCAATTGGGCGGCGGGGGGAAAGGCACAGAAATAGGGGGCTTATCTAAGTGAGTGCACACAGAAATCTGATGCAGAATCCAGTAACCTTACTATTCTCAAGAGATGCAGCACATTTTCTGCCATCTGTATTAATCTTCTAGGGCTGCCACCATAGCAAAATACCACAAACTGGGTAGCTTAAATATGGGTGCCTTAAATAACAGAGATTTATTTTTTCACAGTCCTGGAGGCTGGAAGTCCCCAGTCAAGGCATCCCCTCAGTTTCCCTGAGGCCTCTCTCCTTGACTTATAGACCACCATCTTTTCCCTAGGTATTCACATTGTATTTGCTCTCTACATGTCTGTGTATCCCTTTCACTTGTTATAAGGACACAAGTCATATTGGATTAGGCTCCATCTTGATAACTTCATTTTAACATGATTACTGCTAAAGACCCTATCTCCAAATATGGTCACATTCTGAGATGTTGGGGGCTTAGGACTTGCAACAGAAGTAATTATAGGGTGATAACATTCAGCTCAAAACACCATATGCTATGGTTTTAATATGTTTTCAAAAGTTCATGTGTTAGAAACTTAATTGCCATTGTGATCATATTAAGAGGTAGGGCCTTTAAGAGGTGATTCCATCATGAAGCCTCCACTCTCTTGAATTGATTAATGTCCTTATCTCAGGAGTGGGCTCCTATTAAAGGGATAAGTTTGTCACACTTCCCTTTCCATCACATTATGACCCTTGCCAAATGCCAGTGTCATGCTCTAAAAATTCTCAGCCTCCCTAATTGTGAGTCAAACAAACTTCTGTTCTTTACGAATTACCCAGTTTGTGGTATTCAGTTATAGCAGCAGAAAATGCGCTAAGACATCATCTATTTTTTATTATTATTAGTTATACTTTGTTACCTTTAATAACAAGAAAAACATGTCATTTATTTTTGCAACTTTGTATATAGCCAATATTAGTCATTGATTTTTTTTGATGATTCAACATTGAATCATTTCTGTATTATCAAAATGACCATATCTCATTGATAATTATTAAATTATATCAATATTAAATAAGATAAGTATTTATGTAACAAAAATCACTCTTTGCTGCTTCCTTTTCACAGAAAAGAAGATGTGTTTAAAAATAAAAAAGAGTGTAGCAACTTAGTTATTTATCACCTTGAATATGAAGGTAGTATTTGTTTCTTTGGAGACAGAGATTATTTTAGGCAGAAATTAACATACTCAAAAAGTAAAATGAGGATGCTGAGATAAAACATTAATATGTTCATGTGTTTAGAAGTAAACAAAAGTTTGATTGCTACTAAATTTTGTTTTGTGTTGCTTAAGTCCTCACCAAAGTATGTAGAAGCTTTTATTTCTTTCTTCAGCCTTTCAAAGCAGCAAAGGCTCATAAAAATTCATTTTAATCAGAAAGAATATACTACAGCATTTTCAGCTACAGACATAAATGCATTCCCATAATTTGAAGCTGTATATGAACTTTATGTTCTTATTTAGAATTTACATGCCTATACAAACTCCTTTATTTACAGTGAACATTACTATATTCCATTAATAACATTGAGCAGATGAGATTTTCATCAAGAAATCTGGATACAATGAAAAAAAAATATTTGTTTATGTAATTGGTTCTGTTTATGTAATGAATTACATTTATTGATTTGCATATGTTGAACCAGCCTTGCATCACAAGGAGGAAGCCAACTTGATCGTTGTGAATAAGCTTTTCAATGTGCTGCTGTATTCAGTTTGCCAGTGTTTTATTAAGGATTTTCACATGGATGTACATCAGGGACATTGGCCTGAAATTTTCTTTTTTTATTGTGTCTCTGCTAAGTTTTGGTATCAGGATAATGCTGACTTCATAAAATGAGTCAGGGAGGATTCCCTCTTTTTCTATTGTTTGGAATAGTTTCAGAAGGAATGATACCAGCTTCTCTTTGTATCTCTGATAGAATTCTGCTGTGACACCATCTGGTCCTGGACTTTCTTTGGTTGGTAGGCTATTAATTGCTGCCCCAGTTTCAGAACTTGTTATTGGTCTATCCTGGGATTTAACTTCTCCCTAGTTCAGTCTTAAGAGGGTGTATGTGTCCAGGAATTTATCAATTTCTTCTATGTTTTCTAGTTTATTTGCATAGACATGTTTATGGTATTCTCTCATGGTAGTTTGTATTTCTGTGGGATTGGTGGTAATATACCCTTTATCAATTTTTATTGCATCTATTTGATTCTTCTCTCTTTTCTTCTTTATTAGTCTGGCCAGTGGTATATCTGTTTTGTTGATCTTTTCAAAAAACATGATTATCTCAATAGATGCATAAAAGGCCTTCAACAAAATTCAACAGCATTCATGCAAAATACTCTAGTAAACTAGGTATTGATGGAAAGTATCTCAACATAGTAAGAGCTATTTATGACAAACCTACAGCCAATATCATACTGAATGGACAAAAACTGGAAGCATTCTCTTTGAAAATTGGGACAAGACAAGGATGCCTTCTCTCACCATTCCTATTCAACATAATATTGGAAGATCTAGCCAGAGCAATCAGGCAAGAGAAAGAAATAAAGGAGATTTAATTAGGAAAAAAGAAAGTCAAATCATCTCTGTTTGCAGATGACATGATTGTATATTTAGAAAATCCCATCGTCTCAGACCCAAATTTCCTTAAACTAATAAGCAACTTCAGCAAAATCTCAGGATACAAAATCAACGTGCAAAAATCACTAGCATTCTTATACACCAACAACAGACAGAGAGCCAAATCATGAGCGAACTTCCATTCACAATTTCTAAAAAGAGAATAAAATACCTAGGAATAGAACTTACAAGGGGTGTGAAGGACCTCTTTAAGGAGAACTACTTAAGGAAAAAAGAGAAGACACAAACAAATGGAAAAATATTCCATGCTCATGGATAGGAAGAATCAATATCATGAAAATGGCCATACTGCCCAAAGTAATTTATAGATTCAATGCAATCACCATCAAGCTACCATTGACTTTCTTCACAGAATTATAAAAAACTACTTTAAATTTCATATGGAACCAAAAAAGAGCTTGCATAGTGAAGACAATCTTAAGCAAAAAGAACAAAGCTGGAGTCATCACACTACTTGACTTCAAACTATACTACAAGGCTATAGTAACAAAAACAACACGGTACTGGTACCAAAACAGAGATACAGACCAATGGAACAGAACAGAGGCCTCAGAAATAACACCACACATCTACAACCATCTGATCTTTGACAACCCTGACAAAACCGAGGAATGGGGAAATGACTTCCTATTCAATAAATGGTGTTGGGAAAACTGGCTACCCATATGTAGAAAGCTGAAACCAGATCCCTTCCTTACACCTTATGAGCAGACACTTCCCAAAAGAAGACATTTATGCAGCCAACAAACATATGAAGAAAGCTCATCATCACGGGTCATTAGAGAAATGCAAATCAAAACCACATTGTCATACTATCTCACACCAGTTAGAATGGTGATCATTAAAAAGTCAGGAAACAACAGATGCTAGAGAGGATGTGGAGAAATAAGTATGCATTTACACTCTTGGTGGGAATGTAAATTAGTTCAAACTTTGTGGAAGACAGTGTGGCAATTCCTCAAGGATCTAGAACTAGAAATACTATTTAACCCAGCAATCCCATTACTAGGTATATACCCAAAAGATTATAAATCATTCAACTATAAAGAAACATGCACACATATGTTTGTTGTGGTACTGTTCACAATAACAAAGACTTGGAACCAACTCAAATGCCCATCAATGACAGACTGGATAAAGAAACTGTGGCACATATACACCATGGAATACTATGCTTCCATAAAAATGGATGAGTTCGTGTCCTTTGCAGGGACATGGATAAAGCTAGAAACCATCATTCTCAGCAAACTGATGCAAGAACAGAAAACCAGACACCGCATGTTCTCACTTGTAAGTGAGAGTTGAACAATAATAACACATGGACACAGGGAAGGGAACACCACACACCAGGGCCTGTTGGGGCTGGTAGGTTAGGGGAGGGATATCATTAGGATAAATACCTAATGTAGATGACAGGTTGATGGGTTAAGCAGACCACCCTGGCACCTGTATCCCTGTGTATCAAACCTGCACATTCTGCACATGTATCCCAGAACTTAAGGTATAATAATTGTAAAAAATCTTTGTTTATATTAAAAAAATTATAATTGGAGAAATATTAAGCACCCGTCAAAAAGGTACATATTATGAGTATTCTTAAGAGATTCTCAGCTGAATAAGAAGTCTTATTTTTCTGGAGAAAATGAGGTTGGCTGAGATTAAACTAGGTTCATTTAAAGAACACTGCCATTGTCTGATAATCCAAGGAAGTCTTAGTACAATGCTACTCATAATACCTTCATTAAGAAAATCCTAGTGGGAGGTATAGGAAGAACCATTAAACAAAAATCCAGGCCTTTTTCAGACTGATTAGTTCAGAAGCCTGCATCCCACTTCTCTGCTAAAGATGAAGAAAAAACTGAAACAGTAAACAATCATGTAAGGAAAAAGTGTTTACTCATTAGAGATAACATATATGAATCAGGATTTTACCTGACCAGATAAGAAATTAAGAAATATTTAATGTATTAACTCATTTAACTTTTTTTTTAATTAAAATTCTGGGGTACATATTCAGAAAGTGCAGGATTGTTACATAGGTATACACATGCCATGGTGATTTGTTGCATCCATCATCCTGTCATCTACATTAGGTATTTCTCCTCTTGCTATCCCTCCCCTATCCCCCAACCCCCTGCTATCCCTCCCCTAGCCCCCCATCCCCTGACAGGCCCCAGTGCCCAGTGTGTGATGTTCCCCTCCGTATGTCCATGTGTTCTCATTGTTCAACACCCACTTATGAGTGAGAACATGAGTTGTATGGTTTTCTGTTCTTGTGTCAGTTTGCTGAGAATGATGGTTTGTAGCTTCATCCATGACCTTGCAAAGGACATGAACTCATTTTTTATGGCTCCATAGTATTCCATGGTGTATATGTGCAACATTTTCTTTATTCAGTCTATCACTGATGGACATTTGGGTTGGTTCCAAGTCTTTGCTATTGTGAACAGTGCCACAACAAACATGTGTGCATTTGTCTTTATCATAGAATGATTTATAATTCTTTGGGTATATACTCAGTAATGGAATTGCGGGATCAAATGGTATTTCTAGTTATAGATCCTTGAGAAATCCCCACACTTTCTTCTACAATGGTTGAACTAATTTACACTGCCACCAACAGAGTAGAAGCATTCCTATCTCTCCACATCCTCTCCAGCATCTGTTGTCTCCTGATTTTTTAATGATCGCCATTCTAACTGGCATGAAATGGTATCTCAATGTGGTTTTGATTTGCATTTCTCTAATGACCAGTGATGATGAGCTTTTTTCATGTTTGTTGGCTGCATAAATGTCTTCTTTCGAGAAGTTTGTGTTCACATCCTTCATCCACTTTTTGATGGGGTTGTTTTTTGTTTTTGTTTTTTGTAAATTTGTTTAAGCTCTTTGTAGATTCTAGATATTAGTCATTTGTCAGATGGGTAGATTGCAAAAATTTTCTCCCGTTCTGTTGGTTTCCAGTTCACTCTAATGATAGTTTCCTTTGCTGTGCAGAAGCTCTTTAGTTTAATTAGATCACATTTGTTTGAGTATACTGTATATCTTGCATGTAGTATACTTAGAATGGAAATGTAACATAAATAGGACAGACTTGACCCCATCCCATGCAGTTCACAGTCCACTAGAGAGAGGCATAAAGTAAATAATAATGAATAAAAGCAAATTCTAGTGTTTCTCATATAAATAGTAGATTCTCTTATAGTGTCCTAATTTCATAGAATAGTCAGAGAATTTCTCTTTGACTAAAATGACCAGTAATTTCTCATCCCCACGGTGTCACATTTGAAAATGACAGGTGACACATCAGCAATTACACTGGGACAACAGCTGTAAATCCAAGCTAAGCAGAACATAACCAGGATGTATGGTTACTCTGTCTTCGAATGTAGTTTCAGTTTTGCTGAGATTAAAAAAAAAGAAAAGAAATAAATAAAGTACAAAATCAGGGACAAGAATACTTTAAGTGGTAGAATAGCACATAAAGTGAGATCTTTCTCTGCCTTAAGAATGAAAAATGGCTAATGTGGCCAGCACAGACTGACTTAGACCAAAGGTCTACAAACTATGGCCCTTAGTTCAAATGCCGTCTATGCTTTTATAAACAATCAAATCAGAACACAGCCACAACCCTTTGGTGTACTATTCTCTGTTGCTCTTTCATGCCGCAATGGCAGAGTGAAGGAAGTTGTAGAAAAAAGTAATAGGCCTGGATCTATCTGTAAGAAGACATGAGCTTCTCGCTGCCATTACCATATACTATGTCCCAGTGAGACATCACCACCTTTAGTAATCTAGGCTTACTAGGAGGTCTCTGAACTGACCACAGCTCCTGGACAATGATCTGGACAGCTTCCCACTCCGCTGAAGGCACCAGCCTTTCACCTTCAATGAAGCTCATTCCCTTCCTCCTCACAGGGACCTTTTATACTCCTTCCATATGGCATCCAGAGCCCAGGGTGCTTGGCAGCCAAATCTAGTTATTTCACCTTTGAATCAGTTAGTTTTACCCAGATTCCAGCTCCCTTCTGAATATGCAACATTTTCTCAGTTGCGTGCCTGTTGGTCAACAAAATAACTCCTGCACTCTGCCCAATTCAACAGTACTTGAACAAAAGTGTATTTCTTATTTTCAGCAAATGTCAGATACTATGACAAAAAGACTAACTGACTAGTTACAATGGGGACTGTATGCCTCGCAATGCCTACAATATTTGCTATCTAGCCATTTACAGAAAAAGTTTGCTAATCCCTGATCTAGGGAAAGATTAGCATGAGATGCAGCTGAAGAGGTAGGTGCCCTACTATTAAGACAAAAATATCTCAGAGAGCTCAAAGCAATCATTTTTGCAGTGATCCAATTTGAATATCCATAATTATAGCATGATAGAAGCATAAGGCACCTCAAGAGACAAATCTGCCATCATTATATAAATGGATTATTCAGGTTGATAGGACATTTCCCACACAATTCACCATTTGCTTCTTCCATTAGTAATTTCCTTGGATAACATAGAACCTCTCTTTCTTTTCAAATAGTCATGTTGGTAATTTCAGCTACATAATAAGGTACATTTTGATAGCTTATAATGCCCTAAACGGTGGAATATATAAAAGAAAAACAATGCATAAATGATTACTGTCGATAATTTGTCCGTAGGATGAGAATAACAAAGAGTGATACATAAAAAAGGAAGAAAAAAAGAAACTAATACAAAGCTCACATATAATAATGTACCAATACAACCCATATCTTGCAAATAATGAAACATAATGTATAAATAATGACTGAGGGGTAGAATCATTAGGGCTGTTTAATGATGTTGCACAGGAAGTGACATAATGCAATCCAATTAGAAAGCACTCTCACTTTTCAGGGTTTTTTTTTTTCCTTTAATATTTCTTCCTTGACCACAGAAAAGACATGCAACACACAAAAAATAGAAAATACATATGGTAAACATTAGAGAGACTGAGGGTTTTACCTAAAAGCAATTGGTACTTTTGCAGAACACAGTGAAGGAAAGTAGGATTAGATACTCAATTCTGGAAGTAAACTTTGGAAACTTTCAGCTGAAAACACTGAGTACTTTCTGCAACTACTAATTAGCAAACTGATAACTGAAAAACTATCACTGGTAGGTCAGTATGAAGCAGTAATAACATCAAACCCACAGCTGAGAATGAGATAGTGCAAGATGAAATATCAGATCAGAAGTGAGTAACTTATCTTTTAACCCTACTAATTGTAGATTTTAGTGAAGTTTTAACCTTCCTATATGCTGCATGTGAAAAAGAATAGAAATTTCTATCCATGTTGTGCGTACACCATCAAATTAATGTATCATTAAAATAACAGTTCTTATTTCAAAACACAAGTTCGGTGACTTTCAACCAATGGTTTTGTTTCATAAAAGTCCTAAATATTGATAATATTGATATTTAATGTCTAACATAAAGCTGACTTTAAGCTTCTTTCTCATCTTCCAGGAGATGGCCTTTATTTATTCTATTCTGACCTGACCAATGCTTCAATTTTCTTAACAAAATAACCACACATTCCCAACAGATACTAAATGTGTTTTTAGCAACCTAATCCTGGTTTGCTATGTATTTAAAAATCATCATCAATATATATTTTATGTTTCTAAAAACACTTAAACACTTATTTATAGTATTATTTTGTCTTCGGGGGATCCATAATTTGGAACTGTTTTTGATTATTTGTATGTATTTTGTATGCTGGGGAAGGATAGGAAATTAACTCAAAACAATTGTTCACAGATTATAGCTAGATTTAAGTCTTTTCTGTTCCTTTGGACAGGAAGAATTACCTGTCACCTTCCTAAAGACTGTGTGAACTTCTGCCATTTCTTTTGCTTAAAAATTTCCTTCATCTACTATATTACATAGGATCTGAGATGAATTTATAGGAATGAGACAAGTTTGGATATATGTAGAAGTATCCAGACTGTGAAATGGGGTTCATATTCTGAAATAGTAAAAGAAATTCCATCAAAATGCTTTAAAATATTTTAATCTCTATGAAATAAAACAGACTAAAAAGATGAAAAAAAGTAACCTCCATTACCAGTAACCCTCAAAACTCACTATCAGGTTATTTACTTGTGGCTTTTCTGGGGTCGTTATGATGAGCTAGAAGCTTTCTTGCCTTTCCTAAATGCCTCATAATATTAATCTCTGTTTAAGAAACCATAAAAATTTTTTGAAAAATATGCAATTTGGCTAAATTACAGATTTTGGTATGTTTTGGTGTCATTAACTTTATTTAAAAATGAGCAATATAGCTAAATACATGGCATATTTTGTTGGTGGACTTCACATCCACGAACTCTAGGAATTATAAAAATGAGTAAAAATTTCTGTCCAAAAAAGAAATATTTGATTTGATACGCTAAGTTTTTTCCAATATATTGTGACAGTTTTATTTTCTAATATCAGTATATTTGCATGTTCAATCAATTATACAATCAACAGACAGCCCACAAAGTAATAAGACCTATGCCAAGAAAAAGCATTTTTTCTTCCCTCAAAATGCTTACAATATGGTGAAGGAAATAAACATTAAGTAAAACAACACTAGGGATCAAGTAATATGTTTTCAGTGATTTTCAGTAGGTACATAAAATATTTGGAATCAAATGTATAGGTACTTCTTTAAGACACAGTATCATTTAAATATTTATTATAAGCCACATTTGGACTTTTGGCTTTTGGTAATTATACTGGTTAGGCCATCTATCCATGTTAATAGAATAATTTTATAAAATGTCAAGAAAACCTACCAATTGGAGAGAGAGATCCAAGATGGCCGGTTAACAGCAGCTCAGGATTGTAGCTCCCACTGAAAGTGCAGACAGTGAGTGGACGCCACATTTTCAGACGAATTTTTATTGCCCACGGACCAAGAGATTCCCGGAGGAGGAGCCCCACGGGTTGCCAGCGCGACTCTTTTGGCCGGCATGGCCGTTTTGCAGGCGTCCCGGCGCGGGGGTTCTCAGTCCGGAGTATACGGGACTGAGTGCCCTTTTGGTTGGCCTTTGGAGTGCCGGGAAGGCAGAGTCTCCCATTCAGTTGATTGAAAAGTGGACTGAAGTGGGGAACCAGACTGGGAGATTCTCGGCCAGAAAAGCGCCACAAATCTTAACGCCGCTGTTTCAGCCGGCGTAGTGGGTTGCCGCAGGGGAAGGCTGGACCCCCCTCCACAAAAAAAAAAAAAAAAAACAGCAGTTGGAACTGCTGAGGATTGAGAGTTTCACAGCAAGTACAGCTGAACCTGGGAAGGTCCAGCTCTGTAGGGGAGGGGCATCTGCCGAAGGAAAATTAAGAAACAGAAAAAACTTTACCACCAACAAGCTGGACGTCCATTGAGAGACCTATTCTGAAAGTCAGCAATTACACAGACGACAGGTGGTTAAATCCACAAAGATGGGAAGAAACCAGCGCAAAAAGGCTGAAAACACTCGAAAACAGAATGCCTTTCCTCCTACAGAGGATTGCAGTTCCTCATCACCAATTGAACAAGGCCTGATCGAGAATGAATGTGAGGAATCAACAGAATCAGGCTACAGAGGGTGGATAATGAGAAACTTCTGTGAGCTAAAAGAACATGTTCTAGCCCAATGCAAGGAAACTAAGAACTTTGAAAAACCATTTGACAAAATGTTAATGAGAATGGACAATTTAAAAAGGAATATAAGTGAATTAATGGAGCTGAAAAACACAATACGAGAACTTTGCGAAGTATGCACAAGTTTTAACAGTGGAATTGATCAAGCAGAAGAAAGGATTTCAGAGGTCGAAGACCAACTTAACGAAATAAAACGAGAAGACAAGATTAGAGAAAAAAGGGTAAAAAGGAATGAGCAAAGTCTCCAAGAAATATGGGACTATGTGAAAAGACCTAATTTACGTTTGATAGGTGTACCTGAATGTGACGAAGAGAATGAATCCAAGCTGGAAAATATTTTTCAGGACATTATCCAGGAAAACTTTCCTAACCTAGCAAGGCAGGACAATACTCAACTCCAGGTAATACAGAGAACACCACAAAGATATTCCTCAAAAAGAGCAACCCCAAGGCACATAATCATTAGATTCACCAGGGTTGAAACGAAGGAGAAAATACTACCGGCAGCCAGAGAGAAAGGTCAGGTTACCCACAAAGGGAAGCCTATCAGACTCACAGCAGATCTCTCAGCAGAAACCCTACAAGCCAGAAGAGTGTGGGGGCCAATATTCAACATCCTTAAAGAAAAGAACTTTCAACCCAGAATTTCATATCCAGCCAAACTAAGTTTCATAAGTGAAGGAAAAATAAAATTTTTTACGAACAAGCAAGTACTCAGAGATTTCATTACCACCAGGCCTGCCCTACAAAAGCTTCTGATATACAGAAAAGGAACAACCAGTATCAGCCATTCCAAAAAACCCATCAGTAAGCTGCATCCAGACCCATCTCACATGCAAGGATATGCACAGACTGAAAACAAAGGGATGGAGAAAGATTTGCCAACCAAATGGAGAGCAAAAAAAAAAAAAAAGCAGGAGTTACAATTCTCGTGTCTGATAAAATAGACTTTAAAGTAATAGAAACCAAAAGAGATAAGGACATTGTATGATGGTAGAGGGATCAATGTAATGGGAAGAGCTAATGATCCTAAGTCTATGCACACCCAATATAGGAGCACCCAGATACATAGGGCAACTTCTTGGTGACTTACAAAGAGACTTGGACTCCCACACAATAATAGTGGGAGACTTTAACACTACATTGTCAATATTAGACAGATCAATGAGACAGAAGTTTAACAAGGATACCCGGGACTTGAACTTAGACCTCGAACAAGTAAACTTAGTAAACATTTACAGAACTCTCCAAATCCACAAAACATACATTTTTTTTTTTAGTAACACATCACATTTATTCTAAAAGTGACCACATGGTTGGGAGTAAATCACTCCCCAGCAATTGAATAGCATTTCATAGGTTTAAATGAAATATTGGTTGGCTGTTTGTTTGTTATTTTCCTCCCTTATTCCTTCCTGTCTCCATTGTATAACACAATTATTAGTACAAAAGACCTTTTTAATACCCATTTTTAGACTGCATTCTAGCCTGGGCAATAGAGCAAGATTCCCGTTCTCTCTCTCTCTTCTTCTTTTTCCCTTTCTTTCATTCTCTTTTTTTTCCTTCTTTCTCTCTTTCTCTCTTTTTTATTTTCTTTCTTTTTCAAAAAAAAAAGAAAACCTACGAATTTCACTCTGCTGGGACTTGAATACAACAGACCCAATATGATCAAGCCCTATTGAGTAGCACTGTTACTTTACCAGATCTGATTTTGTTTAATTCCCAAGGAAGCTGTGGGGTAGTTTGTTAATGGATACACTTTGTAAACAGAATTTTCAAAAGAATGTTCACAGTTGGGCCTCCTGTTGTTTTCTGTTGGTTTGAAAGGGAGCATTCACAGCTGCAGAAAGCAGTTTGCAATTATCAAATTGGCTTTTTCTACAATGTAAGATAATGCTAACACATGTAATTTCCGGCATTTTCACAAGAACAGCACGCCAATCATTTGCATTTTCACATTAGGTGTGGACATTTCCTCTCTGGGTCTAATTGACCTTATCCAAGTTATAGAGAAGAAAATTTGGAGACCTAGAGGAAACCAATTTTCCAAATTAAGCCACTGAACTTGCATCAGATTAAGGGCATCTAAATTAAACTGTCTGATGTGTGAATTTGTTCCTCTCTGCACACTGGTTTCCGCTTTTCAAACATCCCTCTACAAGAAGTTTCAAAGGAACTGGAATCTTGCCAAATCCAGATGTACTAAGGCAGATATACTTGACTAAATTCAGACAAGTAATAGGGGATTTTGTATGATCTTACAACAAAATTACATCCAAATAACCCCACATAAGACCATTATGATTTACATTATGACAGTGAATATTAAATGATTAGGGTAGTTGAGCATTTATTTCCAAATAAAACTAAGTATTCAAATGTCATTATATTGACAGAGTAAAAATTTTGCAGATTAAAAATGAAAAACAGTACAAATAACTGATTTCAGAGTTTATTTTATCACAAATAATGACATAGTATCAAAGTTCAAAATGAGTCTAAATCACAATACGCAAACCACCACTCACAAACAAATGTGAAACCTAATCAAAATATATTAAGCGACAGCACAGCAAAGTAGATGTGTATGTTTTAATTATAATTAATACAGTGTGTCAAATGGGTAGTTCTTATAGCTTATGAAGATTGGTTCCTTGTACAGAAAAGATGGCTGTTATGGTTTGATAAGACTATTTGTACTGGGCACACATCATTAATTTGATTGTATCTCTTCTGTAAGATATTCGTTAAGCTACAAGTAAATATATTTATTAAGCTTCAAGCAAAATATGCATTTTAGTAATTTTTATAATAGAAAGTAGAAAAGAAAAAGCTGGCATTTTTCTTGTAAAATGTTAATAGCTTAAGCTACAGCCTGTTTTTAAATATTACTTAATTCTATTCTAAAACCCAATAATGATTTTACAACTCCTCTGTTGTGATACAATAGGTCTTTGTCCTTTACAGATTTAATATTTACTGTTTCGATGATATGCTACTTATGAAGATTGTCAGTGACATAGATTATTATTGTTTGCAAGTGCAAATTTGAATCAGGGGTGCTATAAAGCTAACTGAGGAAGTCACTTAACAAGGAGATGTACTCACTCCCACACATTTACATCTAGCATCATACACACAATCATTCTAGCATAGTGATAAAAAGAACTTTCTTAGGTTAAAAAGGTATCAGGTTAACTTGTGTTTGATATCTATATAAAACACATGATGGTAATCCCAAATATTATTTAGAAGAAACCACACACTTATGCTAATATGTCTAGCTTGACAAATTTGTGGATTGGATAGAAGTTCCAGAATATACATGAACATATTTGTAGTCTACTATATATTCTTTTTTAAAAAAAGAATAGACTCTTGACATTTGTTAATATTGCCTGTGATCTTTGCAAATAACTAAATTTATTCACACCACTAGAGCATATAATTTTCAGCATCACAAACATCCCTGACCCCTTCAAATTGCATGCGTATGTGAGAAATAGTAGAAAAATGATGAAGACTGGTTGAGATACCGACTTTAAAAGACTTAGCTAGATTTACATACTAGTTAAGATTGGGCTAGGTTCACTATGTAAGTCAGACAATTTTAACACTAAAATTTCAATTAGGAATTACTGAACTTCTTTTGCAATAGACCACACACAGTTAATACTATAAATTCTAAGTCCATGAATGCCAAGAAACTATTTTAGTAAAAGGCAATGCTCTCCATGATCTGTTTAAATCCTTGGACAGGTTCTGATTCAACTTAAGACGTATAAATCCACAAGAAAATATCACTTCTTTCCTAACAAGAAAAGGACAGAAAACAACTACAAAATCACAACATTTCAAACCTATCTGAGAACTGAAGTGAAGGGAAAAGTAAATTCCAACAGATGAAAAACCTTCTAAGGAAAGAAGAGACACCTGAATTGTTTTATCTTCACAGAGCCCAAGAGTAAGAAGTAACCAGCATAAAAATAAAGGAAAACAGGTAAAACATTAATACATTCTCAAAGACAAAGAACGGGCTGCGGTGAACATTTAGAATTACCTGGGAGCCTCAGGCACAGGTGATTCTGCAATCACTCTGGTTCTTTACTATGAGCCTCCATCTTGTACTCATAAGAAAGATTGGGGGCAGGAGAGGATATCTGAGAGAGTTCCTGTGCTTGTGTGGGGCAGAGGCATGACTCTGTCCAGTTCTTAAGCTTTTTCTGATATGAATCAAGGCTATAAACTGCTGGGTGAATGGAAGGAAACTCCAGCCTCTACACCCAGGCAACGGTAAATAGAAGCAAAAATTGTGTGACCCTTGGGAAGGGGCAGAAAACTGGCCCTTCTCCTACCACAAGCATTGCCTCAAACAGCAAACAACAGCAATCTCCCACACAACAAGGTTAGAAAATCCTCTTCCATCAGTCCCAGGCAATGGTACAAGGTTACTGGTGGAGATATAGGAGCAAACTTGGCTCTGTTAGAGAGGTCTACTTCTTTTAATGGAGGGGCAGTCAAGTCTCTTCAAATCGAGAATCTCACAGATACAGAGTTTGACTGTCATGGGAACCAACAGAAATGGTAACAAAGATCCTTCATCATGATGTATATAGAGAGGATTTAATTTAAGATTCTCTAAGACTGAAGCTTGAATACAAAAACTTAAAAGACAATTCTTACACTTACTGCATGCCTCATACAAGCAACAGTAACACCTCTGGCAGAGAGATCACAGCATGGAAAAATGCCCTCTATGGTGCAGGTGTGTAGGATCTACTGAAATCTGAGTATAGAGTAGGCAAATAAAGAAAATTTTACTGGCATACTATCCCCACAGTAAGCAAAAGGTGTTACTAGCCCACTGTTAGGGAATTTGAAACCAGATGCACTACAGATTACTACAACCATAATAACACCAAATCAAGCTTAATCACTGTCTAGTTTGACTCAGCTCTGTGCAGTAATTTAATAGCCTGACAGAAGAAGAGGCATGCACCTTTATAAGCATAGGTACTATTTTACCATTTACCTTAGTCTCCACTGTTCTTTCACACATAATTCTAGAATTCAACAACAACAAAAACGATTATGAAACACAGCAGAGGAATAAAATAAGTCTTTGTCAAGAGATAAAATAGACAACAGAACCACAGTGTTGACAGAGTAAAAAATCAAAGCCTTCAAATTAATTATAATTAATATATAAATGGATCCAGTGAAAGTAAAGGACAACATGGTTGAATAATAATCATGGAATTTCAACAGACAGATGGAAACTATAAAAAGTGCTCAAATGGAAAGGCTAGAGTTAAAAAGTATGATATTGGTAACAAAGACTTCTTTAACAGCAGATGGGATACAACAGAAGACAGAATCAGCAAACCTAAAAGTATGTCAGTAGAAATTATCGTAATTGAAACCCCAAAACAGAGAAAAATATTAGTGGAAAACAAACAAAAACAAAACAGAAGGTAATATCAATGAATCACTGTGCATAAATTGCAGTTTTCCTTAAGTATCACTTCTGCCCTTCTAATATGATGGTGAAATTATAATGAGACATATGAATACTTGGCTAAAGATTAAATTACCAGCCTACTTTGCATGTAGGAGTAACCATGCAGCCAAATTAGGGTCAATCAGATTTCAGGAGATATTGTATGTGTGATCTTTTAGGTCATATTCTTAAAACAAAGGGGAAAGCTTTTCTTTTCCATTCTATACCCTACTCAAATGGCTTAAATGGGAGTATTTCCTTGAGGATGGTAAATGAACAATTTTATAAAAACCTGGGTCCCTGGCATCATAAACTTATCATGTCAGCTCTGGACTATTTATACTCATACATATGTATATATTTTTTTAAGATATTTTTAGTTGGGGTATTATTGTAATGATAAAACACATATTCCACTGAATATGAACCCCCAGCTAGAAAAAGCTTAAAGTTAAATTTGGAATTACTTTTTCATTACCAGATGTAAAACTAACAAAGTGTCCCCTGACACAGATAATCATCAGAAAATACCAAGAGAATGACAAATTAAGGTGAAAGTCCTTCTTTTCCTTTCTTTACTCAACAGGCTTAGATGTGACTATCCAAAAATAAGTATCAATTATGAGAAAAACATTTAATTAAAGTTTTGACAAATTCAGGCTAACTAGATAGTATAAAATATGAAACACAAAATTTTAGCTTTCTAAGCACTATTCAGAGAAAGTTTAGAAACTAAGTAACACAAATATGTTGTTCCCTCACTATAAAAAAGTTAGGGGAAAGATCAGTTACAGAATTGTACACATTTTAAAATGAAAATTTGAATACTATGATAAATAACATGTGTAAATACAGAATAAGGATGTGACTATAAAACACTAGATATAAACAATTGTAGATATGAATAACATACACAAATGTGTAGTTTGGCAATATATAAATCCCATTAAAATGTTGGTTCTCTGAAGCAATGAATAACTCTAAAATAATTTTTGTTTGTTAATGAAACCTAAAGTTATATAAAACTACAGCGAAATACACGTGCTATCTAATGATCTAAATATTGTCCTTTGGAATATTCTTGTTTGTTGTCAATTTAAATTGAAACTATTATATCAAACTGACAATAAGATGAATAACCTCATTTCTGATTTTTATTTCATTTTATTCATATAACTATCTGCTCACTCATTAACAACACAATTATTGACTTTTACGATCTGCAAAGCTCTACATTGTATAAAACAAAACATACTGTATTTCAAAATTTTCCTACAGAAGTTACTGATTGATTCAAATATAAATATATTACATATTAAAGTAGCTATAAAACAGAAATAAAAATTGTTTTGTACTGGAAATCAGCAACATTTCATCTCTCACTAGATTCCATGAGCAAAGTTATCATCACTAAAATTTGAAAAAGATGTTATAATGGAAAGGTTCAAGCCACAAAGCCTTGGAATACAAAAATAGTGCTTCTGTAAGAAAAGCAAATACGTTATAGGACATAGAAAGAGCACTTATTAGGATGTCAGGAAATCCAGGTTTTATTTCTCGCTCTTATACTACTTCTTTATAATCTTAGAGAAATTACTGTGCCTTTGTTTTCTCATTTGTGATAGGAAGGTAAATTCTAAAAACCAATATTTTCTTTTACTTCTTTTGTAGCATGTTATGTTCTTGTGTACATATGCATTACATATATGTGCTTAACCATTTGCTGTAGTCCATTTACCTGGCTAAATGGGTAAATGCGTTCCTCAGTATTTCTGCATTTTTACCAGGCAACTTGTGACATTGAAGAGCTTATGAGCAAGCAACTTTCATTCCTCTAACATACTAAATGTTGAATGGTAGTGACTTACCATCAGGTGCTCTTTGAGTTTTTATGCCATTGGGAATGTTAAACAGAACACCTGCTCCTCTGGAACACAGATAATGAGGATCCAAGAGGCAGCTGGAAGTTTAAGAGCAATCTAAAAACACTTCACAGAGTAAGCCTAGTGGGACAGAAGTCTTCACTACTGCCATGCCCTAATAAACTAGTCTCACCAGACCCTGAGAGCCCACAAGGTGTTCCTCATACAGATGCTCTAGTGACTTTCAGGAGCTCTGGTTACAGAAAGTCACAACCACAACACGTCCATTGATTGAATGATGAACATCTTAACTTTTCTTGGTGCATTCTCAGAACATTTATCGCTGTCACTCTAGGGACACTCAAGTTACTATAACAGAGGAGGCAAACAGTATGAAGTGGAAATAATGGCCCATGCTGTTCTTTTAGACACAAAGGATTTTGTTTCAAGAATCTTAAATCTTTTATATCGAAACCTACACTTTTCAAGAGGAAGAGTGTTAGCATATTTTACTACACCACTTTCAGACACAGAACAACACAGCTGCAGAGGGATTTGGCAACTTACCAAAAACAGGCCAGCACCAGAGTTGGGAATAAAGAAAACTCAAATTCTATTATCATCGAGATATTATATTATTCCAAAGCAATGTTACACAAACAAATGTAAATCAAACTGTAAAATCCCAGTGTGAAGACACTTACTTTACAGAAACTTAAAACCTAGGGATGATTGACAAATTCCTTTGTGAAATTCTTATTCCCTGGAAATTATGAGAACACACTGTGACTTGAATATTTCAAAAAAGATATTTGCTGCTCTCTTTTTCTTAAATTATGAATCAATATTCCACTTCATTCCACAAAGGAATTGAGATTTCATACACAACCAAGTATTATTCAGTAAATAGGAGTGGGAAGAGAGAAGAGGGCAAATAAGTTAAACTAAAAGGAAAATGGTGTTCAAATAGTAACATAAGATAGAAGAAAGTTAAGTATATGGTAATGTATGTTACAATGCCTGAGTAAACATGCTTGAGACAGCACAAAGGAAATAATGAACAATTACAAAATTACTTCTCTCACAAGATAAATATACAATACTGGCTTAAAAGAAGTGCCAGTTTTCTTAACAATGAAAGTTAAACAATATTTTCCCTAGATTAATAGACGATCTAGTCATTAACTGACGAAGTGGACAAACTTCTTAGACAACTACAATATACAATACCCAGTGTCCTGTGAGTTTCTTTTTTTTTTCAGAATTCATCATGAAACTTTATTTTTAAAACTGCACATTATCATAACCTAATATGTAATTTATTTATTTTTATTTTTTATTTTTTTAATATATATACTTTTTATTGCATTTTAGGTTTGGGGGTACATGTGAACAACATGCAAGATTGTTGCATAGGTACACACATGGCAGTGTGATTTGCTGCCTTCCTCCCCGTCACCTATATCTGGTATTTCTCCCCATGCTATCCCTCCCCAGCTCCCCACCCCCCGCTGTCCCTCCCCTTTTTCCCCACCAACAGACCCCAGTGTGAGATGCTCCCATCCCTGTGTCCATGTGTTCTCATTGTTCAACACCCACCTATGAGTGAGAATATGTGATGTTTGATTTTCTGTTCTTGTGTCAGTTTGCTGAGAATGATGGTTTCCAGGTTCATCCATGTCCTTACAAAGGATGCGAACTCATCGTTTTTGATGGCTGCATAATATTCCATGGTGTATATGTGCCACATTTTCCCTGTCCAGTCTATCATCGATGGGCATTTGGGTTGGTTCCAGGTCTTTGCTATTGTAAACTGTGCTGCAATGAACATTCCTGTGCATGTGTCCTTATAGTAGAATGATTTATAATCCTTCGGATATATACCCAGTAATGGGATTGCTGGGTCAAATGGAATTCTGGGTCCTTGAGGAATCATCACACTGTCTTTCACAATGGTTGAACTAATTTACACTCCCACCAAAGTGTAAGAGTGTTCCTATTTCTCCAGATCCCCTCCAGCATCTGTTGTCTCCAGATTTTTTAATGATCGCCATTCTAACTGGCATGAGATGGTATCTCAATGTAGTTTTGATTTGCATTTCTCTAATGACCAGTGATGATAAGCATTTTTTCATATGTTTGTTGGCTTCATCTATGTCTTCTTTTGTAAAGTGTCTGTTCATATCCTTCACCCACTTTTGAATGGGCTTGTTTGTTTTTTTCTTGTAAATCTGTTTCAGTTCTTTGTAGATTCTGGATATCAGCCCTTTGTCAGATGGGTAGACTGCAAAAATTTTTTCCCATTCTGTTGGTTGCCGATTCACTCTAACGACTGTTTCTTTTGCTGTGCAGAAGCTGTGGAGTTTGATTAGGTCCCATTTGTCTATTTT